>NW_004624849.1:4193488-4221369 GCF_000247695.1 Heterocephalus glaber | reverse complement strand
TGAATATCAGATTGTTCCATCTCGTTTCCCTTTGGGGTTGCTGTAGGTGATCTGGAAGTCTGTTTTTGAGGCTTGTTTATGTGTTTTCTCATTTTGACGGGGGCAGTGGGGGGAGTGCTTCTGGAACCCACTCGGCTCACCTTCTCTGCCCTAGGAGCTTGGGATGGCAGCAGGGGAGCTTCCTTCCGGGTGCTGGGACTGGCTCAGTTTCTCTGCCCTAGGAGCCTTGGATGGCAGTGGGGGAGCTTCCTTCCAGGTGCTGGGACCAGCTGAGCTTCTCTGCCCTGGGAGCCTGGGATGGAGGCTGGGAGCTACCTTCCGAGCATGGGGACTGGCTGAGCTTCTCTGCCCTAGGAGCCTGGGATGGAGGTGGGGAGCTTCCTTCCTAGTTCTGGGACCAGCTGAGCTTCTCTGCCCTAGCAGCCTGGGATGGCAGTGGGGGAGCTTCCTTCCGGGTGCTGGGGCCGGCTCACCTTCTTTGCCCTAGGAGCCTGGGATGGAGGTGGGGAGCTTCCTTCCAGGTTCCCAGACTTGCTCTTCATAGAGAAGGAAAAGCAGGAGAGCCCAGTCATGATTTCTTCTGTTTCTTTGTTCCTGATTCCTACTCAAGGATTTGTCCAGCTAAATGGGGTTTCTCTGATCTCACTGGAAATGACAGCTTCTCATCAAGCACCTTCTTGGGACCAGCTGAAGGTCATGATGAGGCCTGTGTGGGGGCAGAACCTGGAAGGGGAGGAAGACACTGACAGACCTGTGAACCTGGAAGTTGGAGACCAGAGGAAATGCTCAGTATCTCCAGGCTGGGGTGGCCACCTGCAGTGCACTCCTGTAGGTCCTGAGAGCCCGAGCTCTCTTTTCAGGACAAGACGTCAGGGAGACACAGGAAAGACAGGAGTGATCTGTGTACCCCTTGGAGATTCCACGGGGACTTACGTATAAATATGTGTAAGCATGTGCACTGTGACCTACATGTATGACCTGCCTCTATCCTTTGAGAAGACTCTGAAGCGAATACCTTGTCAGAGACCATGAGAATACCTAGGCCAGAGCCTGCTTTTGAATACCTCTAAAAGAGAAGCCAGTGCCTGCTGAAGGACTAGGGCCTGGCAGGAATATGAAGGGTGCAGGAGGCAGAAATGAATGCAATTGAGACAAGGAATACAATACAAAGAATCAACAAATCGAAGAGTTGGTTCTTTGAAAGATTAACTAAAACTGACAAACCTTTAGCCAACCTTATCAAAAAAAGGGAAGAAAAGACTCAAATCCATGCAGTTAGGAAGGAAAAGGATGAAATCACAACAGATCCTGCAGACATCCAGAAGATCATCAATTCGTACTTTGAGAACCTGTATTCTAATAAGATGGAAAACACAGAAGAAATGTATAGATTCCGAGATATACACAAATTACCAAAGCTGAATCAAGAAGATATAAAATTTCTAAATAAACCAATATCAGTCAATGAAATTGAAGATGTAATTAAAAACCTACCAACAGCCAGGGATTTAGCTCATTGGTTCTGATGCCTGCCTCCCAAGCACAAGGTCTGGAGTTCGATCCCTGGTACAAAAAAAAAGACAAAAACCTACCAACAAAGAAAGGCCCAGGGCCTGATGGATTCACTGCTGAATACTACAAGAAATTTAGAGAAGATCTAATGCTGTTACTCTTCAAACTCTTTAATGAAATTGAAAGGGAAGCAATACTCCCAAACTCTTTCCTGGAAGCAACCCTTAACCTTATAACAAAACCAAAGAAGGACCCAACTAAAAAAGTTGGCCAATCTCCACAAAAATCCCCAGTGAGATACTAGCAAACAGAATGCAGCAAATCATCAAGATTATACACCCTGACCAGTAGGATTCACCCCAGGGGTGCAGGGATGGTTCAACATACACAAATCAATAAATGTAATATACCATATTCACAGAGCCAAGGGCAAAAACTGCATTATCATCTCAATAGATGCAGAAAAGGCATTTGACAAAGTCCAACACCCATTCATGATTAAAAGAAAAAAAACCTAGCGAAAATTGGAATAGATGGTCTATCTCAACCTGATAAAAGCCATCTATGACAAACCAACAACCAACATCCTGCTAAATGGTCAAAAACTGAAAGCTTTCAATCTAAAACCAGAAACAATACAAGGATGTCAATTATCACTATTCATATTTAATGTATTTCTGGAAACAGAGCAATTAGACAAGAGAAAGAAATACAGGGAATAAGGATAGGAAAGGAAGAAGTTAAGTTGTCATTATTTGCAGATGACATGACAGTCTACATAGAAGACCCCAAAAATTCCACCAAAAGTTATCTAGATTTAATAACCAAATTCAGTAGTGTAGCTGGACACAAAGTCAACACTCAAAAAATCAATAGCATTCCTGTACACAAATAACAAACTCACTGAGAGAGAGATTAGGGAAACCACACCTTTCACAATAGCATCCAAAAAAATAAAATACCTAGGAATCAATCTAATGAAGGAAGTAAAAGACCTTTACATTGAAAACTACAGTACTCTGAAAAAGAATATAGTAGAGGATTTCAGAAAATGGAAAGATATTCCTTGTTCTTGGGTAGGAAGAGCCAATATAGTGAAAATGGTCATACTTCCAAAACTGTGATACTGATTTATCAAAATACCAATAGTATACCTCACAGAATTAGAGAAAACAATCCTGAAATTCATTTGGAACCAGAAGAGACCTAGAATAGCAAAAGCAATTCTGAGCAACAAAGGCAAGACAGTAGACATCACAATCCCTGACTAGAAAATATACTACAAAGCTACAGTGATAAAACCAGCATGGTACTGAAAAAACAAAACAGTCCTGAGGATCAACAGAACAGACTAGAAGATGCAGAAATAACTCCAAACACCCTCAGCTCTCTTATCTTTGACAAAGGAGCCAAACACTTTCACTGGAAGAAAGATAGCCTCTTTAATAAATGGTCCTGGAAAAACTAACTTTCTACATGCCAAAGATTAAAACTAGACCCATATCTTTCACCATGCACTAACCTAAAATCAAAATGGATCAAAGATCTAAAGATTAAAACAGAAACACTAAATCTGGTGGAAGATAAATAAGTACAACTCTTGAAGACATTGATGTAGGCAAAGACTTTATGAACAAAACTCTGATCATACAGGAAATATAACAATCAAAGACTGAGATCTCCTCTTACTAAAAAGATTTTGCACAGCAAAACAAACCACCAACAGAGTGAAGAGACAACCACAGTATGGGGAAAAAAAATTTTGCCAGCTGTTCCTCAGACGAAAGAATAATATCTACAAGATAGGGCCAGGGATTTGGCTCAATGGTTACACTGCCTGCCTTGCAAGCACAAGGACCCAAGTTCAATCCCTGGTACAAAAAAAAAATATATATATATATACACACACACACACACACACACACATATATACGTATATATACGTATACATATGTACACATATATACGTATATATATGTATACATATATACGTGTATATATGTATATATACACACATATATGTATATATACACATACATATATATACATATATATACATATATATGTATGTGTATATATACATATATATACATATATATGCATATATATGTATGTGTATATATACATATATATACATATATATGTATGTATATATATAAAGAACTCAAAAATTCAGACCCCTCAAATTTAAGGACCGAATCCAAAAATGGGCATCTGAAATGAACAGACATTTCTCAGACAAAGAAGTAGAAATGGCAAATAAATATATGAAAAAAATGTTCAACATCACTGGTCATTCAAGAGATGCAAATTAAAACAACCCTGAGATTCCACCTCACTCCAGAAAGAATGGCTGTTATCAAGAAATCAACCAGTAACAAATGCTGGCGGAGCTGTGGAGCTCCCCCTGTTGGTGGGAGTGTAGACTGGTGTAACCACTGTGGAAATCAGTGTGGAGATTCCTCAAAAAACTAAAACTAGAGGTTCCATTAGACCCAGCTATTCCCCTGCAGGGTATCTTTCCCAAAGAATTAAAAGCATCATAACACAATGATATATGCACATCCATGTTTATAATGGCACAGTTTGTAATGGCTAAATCTGGGAAACAGCCAAAATGCCCATCAACTGATATCAATGGATAAAGATAATGGTTTTTTTATACAATGGAGTACTACTCTGCCATAAAGAAGGATGAGCTTCAGACATTTATAGCTAAATGGATGGACCTTGAGACCATACTCTTAAGGGAAATAAATCGGACACACTGTTTAAAGACCACATTGTTTCTCAGGTGTGAGAAACCGAAAGTGGAAATACAGAATAAAATGTATAACAGATATTGGGAAATGGGAAATGGGAAGAAAATACTCAATGGGAAGGGGAACATGGGAGAGGGAGGGAGAAAGGAAGGAAGGAACAAGAAAAAGGTGAAAACAGAAGGAGAAATGGAAACAAAGCTTATGTACATAGGGAGGGCAGGGGTGTAAGGGCGGAATAGGATAAAATAAAACTTATTTTTAAAATAGAAAATACATTTTAAAATGTTCAACATCTCTGCTCATTAACAAAATTCAATCTTACTCCAGAAACAATGACTTTCATCAAGAAATCAGATAACATACTGATGAGGCTGGGGCTGGGGGCTTCTTCATTCTGAGTGGGAATGTAAACTAGTACAACCATATAGAAATCAGTACGATCAGGCATGGTAGTACACATCTATAATCCTAGCACTCAGGAGGCTGAGGCAGGGTCATGAATTTGAGGCCAGGCTGGGCTACATAGTTCAGGGCCAGCCTGAACTACAAAGGGAGACCCTGCCACAAAAAAACAAAAACCAAAAATAACAACAAAAGTGAGACCTTGTCTCAAAAAAATAAAAAAAGACATCAGTGTGGAGATTCCTCAAAAATCTAGAAGTAGAAATTCTATTTGACCCAGCTATTTCCCTTCTAAGTATCTTCCCAAAAAGTTAAAGTCATCGTATTACAGTGATACATCCACATCCGTGTTTACACAGCAAAATTCACGATATCTAAGTGTTGGAAGCAGCCTGTATATCCATCAACAGGTGACTGGATAAAGAAAATGAGGTGTATAGACACACTGGAAGGCCACTCCTACATATAGAAGGATAAACTTGAGTCATTTGTAGGAAAATGGATGCACCTTGAGACCCTATGTTTAGGTGAAATAAACCAGATACACAGGCTTAAATATAGCTTAGTTTATCTTATATGAGAAACCCAAAATATACATGAAAAGCTATATACAATATAATAGACAATAGGGAAAAAAGAGATGGAGAGAGAGGGAAGGCAGTTAGGGGAAAATGCAGATGGGAGGGAAAGGAGAGGAAGTGGGCATAAAAGAATTGAGAAGTTATGTGCGTGGACCAACTCCTCAAGAGGAAGGTCATGATCACGTACTGCAAAGATGCACTAACAAAAACAAAAACAAAAACAAAAAATAAGCAAAAAAAAAAAAAGAAGAAGCAGTTCATGTGCACAGCAGTAAGAAGAGTGGCAATTAGTCCAGAACCTAAGGACAAGAATCACACAGTGGCCCCTGCTGTAGGCGCCATTGGTGAGAAGCTGTAGTACCACGCTGGCCTTGGTACAGTGCTCAAAACCACCCCAGCGAAGAGGGAACCATGTGCTCCTATTTGCTGAGCACAGCCCTGGATCAGGCTCCTGGTGCCAGGGTCATTGCATTTGTCAGGAGCACTATGTGTTTACACATGCAGTGTGTTCAGTGCTGTGGCACATAAGGTGTATCTATTCACATGAAGTTTAATTGAGCAAAGTTTCTAGGAAGATTCATGAATTTTTCAGGAAAAGTTAAAAGGGGACCAGGTGGGAAAACTCTCACTGTGCCCCAGAGGTCAGCCCTGAACATTGACCCTGGATGGCCCCTCCATTGATCCCAACCCTCTCTGTTTTGCTCGATTTCTTTGGGTCAAAAGGAGCTGGGGGGAAGAGAAGGAAGCTTTTTCTTGCATATCGAGCAATGAGACAGAACTATCCTTCTTCCCCAGGCCCACACACTGTCTCTTCCCAAACAAACGAAACGAAACACAGACCATGTAAGTATATTTCAAGACAGTGTAAACATTTATACCATAAAATTTATTCCATAAAATTATGTGGACTTTGAGTAATGTGTGACAGGGAGTGAGGGAACAGCAAGGGTCCAGGAAAACTAAAATTAAGACTCCTTGGAAAGAGACCAACTAACATAATAACATAACATTAATTAATAAAAATATAACGTGTGCAATATAGTAACTATGGATAAAATTAAAAAGCAAAAACTGGTGACTAAAACTAACGCTGACCTATATGACAACGGCACAGACATTAACACTTTTACCCCATCCACCCGTGACAATGAATGAATGTCAGTCTCCCCACTGTGGAGATGATGAAACTGAGGCACCAAGAAACAAAGTGCTGGTCAGAGCCGGGAGGGCGCTGCCACTAGGGCCCTGGGCTGGGGAGCCTATGCTCCCTAGGCGGCTCCAGGGGACCCAGGTGCAGGCACCAGAAATGCCAGCTGCGCGGGGCCATTACGGTCGCCGGGCGCCACCTGCTGGCTCCCTGGGTTTTGTAGCTTCTTGAGCTCTGGGGAGAGAAGGGACATGGTAAGTGTTCACTGGCACAAACTGTGGCTTTTCATTCCCTCAGGACTTCTCTGTGCTCAGAAGCCCTAAAATCAGACTGGGCCTTTTCTGGAGGGAGGAAAATGCCCCAGTATTTTTCCTGCACCTCACTCGTTTTTCTGTGTTCGCTGAGATCTTCCTCAAAAACATCAAAGATCAGATCTCAGCTACCTCACTGCATGGTGTGTGCTGTGCTCCGCCTAGAGATCTGGCTGTGGACACCTGCGCTCAAACTCACTCTGCTCACCTAAGCTCTCTCAAGGCTACTGCACATTTTATGAAGAACAGCAGGAGATCCCTCTCCTCACCATGTTCCTCCCAACCCTCTAGTGCAAGCTTTACCCTAAATCTAGATGTCTATCATTTTTCTTGGTTATTGAGATGGGAAGTTTGGGGGATTAAGTAAATGCAACAGTCTGACTCTTCAGTCATCCACAATCCAGAGTTTCAACATCATTGTGGATTCCAAATTGCTCACTGTCAGTAATAACTTCACTTTCTCTGGTTTGAAACAGTTCCCTTGAAGTAGCAATACTGAACTGACCCTGTTCTCATGAGTGAATGAGTCCTAAACAGGACCTGGTCAGTCCAGGAGTCTGAGAGAGAGGTGGGGACAAGAGCAGAGCAGGATCCCCGCCCCCACTGCTGCCTCCACCTCAGTCGGGGTCAGCAGAGGCCACAGTTGGACCTTCAAGACCCTGGCTGGCATTGGCTTGAGCAGGACTAAGGGCACGCCTGGAGATGCAGCTCTCGTTCCTCACAAATACCATGACTTCTACCCACTCTTCTGGAAATATCATCCCCTCCATTGCCCTGTGTGCAGCAGGTGTCATGAGGGGACGTCACATCCCACATGGGCCCTGCCACCTCCAACCCCTGCTGGGATGTCTCACCTGAACCCTCTGCAGCAGATGTGGTCTTTCAAAGAACAACCCCAGCAAGAGCAGCAACAACAACAGCCGCACCCAGAACAACAGCCTCCAACTTCGGAAGCCCCAGGCCTTCCCTGGAAGCAGGCTTGTTATACACAGGGCATCTGGAGCCTCAGGCTCCTCCTCCTCCTCTGGCTCCTGACCCAACCCAGGTCAGAACCCTGCAGGGCCACCCAGACTCATCACAGGGCACATGGTGAGTGCTGTGCTTCCCGCCGTGTTCCACCTGGCAGCTGAACCTCTGCTCCTGTCCTTGGGGAACCCTGGTGACCACCCGGTCTGGTACGTTCCATTCCCATTAAGCACCAAACCTTTAGACTGCTGGGTGTCTACGCTCAAGGACTCCCCATCCTGAAGCCAGATCACAGGATATTCGGGGCTATTCTGGGGATAGAAGCCAGAAGCCCTGCAGGTCAGGTTGACAGTCCCCTCTGAGGCCTCACTGCAGGTCACAGTCTCAGCTGGGGACACTGGAGAAGAGAGTGCAGAGCCATGCATCATGTGTCCATGCCTCCTGCTTCCCCATAGAGGCACAGGGAACAGGGCTGGTCCTCCTACTTCTGTTGACTCCGGCTGAAAGCCTTACTAACTCCAGACCCCAGTCTGTTCTCACACTAAATCTGACAACAGGAGGATGGGCTCGGGCTGGTGGCTTTGTGTTCCTGCTTGTACGAGATGCTGAGGTGGGCTGTGGCCCAGGAGGGACCTCTCCAATTCAGACAGGTGACAGCAGGTGGGGCAAACCTAGCACTGAGGGTCTCACTCTGCCCTGCCATGCTCAGGCTGCTTCCTGGTTATGGCCCTGGACTGTTAACTTCCTGAATTACCTGCCTGTCTTCCTCCAGGATGTCTAAAAGGACAGGCGACTCCAAAGTTCATGCACTCAGACATGCCTGCTCTCTGAGGCACAGAGGGGGTGTCCCCCAGAGAAGCTCCAAGGAAGGGATGGCCAGTACTTTCTCTGAACTTGAAGCCAATGGAGGATTTCACAAATCTCCGGACTTGTCCACAAACCTCTCCGCACACATGGGCCCAGTGAGCCCTTCTTCCAGTAGCATCCAGGTCCCGGTACCTGACTTCCACAGGCACAGTCTGAGCCAGGGATTCGGGCACTGTCAAGCTGCAGGTCTCTGAGTAAGAGGAGTGGATGAGTTCCCCATCATAGTGCCAATCCCAGAAGGCCCTCATGTGGTTGTCCTCTAGCAGCTCACATCCCCAAGTCTCCTGGACGGAATGGGGTCCTACCCCAAACCAGCAGTCATTCTCCATCTCCTTGCCTCTGCCTTCCCTGCCCAAGTCAGAAACTGCAGCCCTGAGGGGCCCTCCCTGAATCCTCCATGTCCCCCATGCCGGCTGAACAAACCATAGACCCCATCTCTTCTCCCCTGCCCAACCAAACACAGTGAAAAAAATTCCTGCTCATTCTCCCAGCACTCCTGGGAAAGGCCTTGCCTCACCCTGGCTCCACCCACACTCACCTACTCTGTGCTCTGGAGGGGTCTGATGCTGGGAGCACTGTGCACTATGGCCAGGCCTAACTCATGAGGCGGGGCCCACGTGGAACAAGGAACATGCCTCTTGTTCCCTTCCTCCCATGGACTAGGCAGGGCCCCTCGGGAGGAGAACAGGCAACAAGAGGGTGTGGTGGAGAGGACTATCTTCCTTCCTACCCATCTGCCAAAGAAACCTCAAGCATTATCTCCTGCAGACCCTAGTCATTCTCCCTATTCCAATCAGGCATCCCCTTTCAGTTTCCTTATCTACACCATAAATAAAGGTGGTGAGGATGCAGGCCAAGCTTTTTGTCTCATCAGGACAAACAGTTTCCACCTGGCCTCAGCTATGTAAACTTCACTGTCCTCTTTGTCTTTTTTGTCTTATTCTTTAAGTTTCTTAATCTCTCACCTTCATTTCTCACTCTGTAAACTCTTCTGCCACACAGGTTGTGGCATTTCATATTGGCTAGGATCACAATGAGGCTCTTAACTCTGCCAAGTACTGGATATCTCAGCTCCCAAGTCGGCTTCACCCTGCAGCTGCTCCAGCTTTGCTATGTTGTTCTCATAAGATAGGATGGGTTGATCCTCCAAATGACACTCAGCAAAGGCACTCAGGAGCACAAACCCATCTTGGGTCTTCACTGTGATTGTTTTTTTTTTTTTTTTTGGTACCAGGAATTGAACTTGAGTCCTTGCACTTGCGCAGCAAGCAGAGAAAATACTGAGCTAAATCCCCGGCTCCAAAATTAATTTTGTGGGGTTTTGGGGCGGGGGGGGGGTCTTCACTGTGAAGGTACAGCAGAGACTGTGGGGCCCTGGGGAAGAGGAAATAGCTACGCAGCAATGCTCCCCCAGGGGTCCTGCTGCCCTGCCCTTCCTGAGGTTGCAGAGCACATGGACAGAAAAATAAGGAAGATTTGCAATGCCAGGCAAATAGCACAGGAGAGAGAAATGAGGTGGGAATGAAGGCATGAAGGGGGGGCATGCAGCCTGGCTGGCATGCAGGCTGGGACAGGACAGGGCACAGGCTCCCTAAGACACAGGTGGGAAGTCAAGGGAGAAGCTGGCCTGCAGGGGACAGGGAAGAGAGCTGGATGGCAGGGCCTGCCAGAGGGCAGGGAGGGCACAGGAGGGGCTGAGGGTGAGGCAGGGCAAGGCAGAGGGAGACTGACACCTCAGTGCGGCTTCTTGTGGTCAAGGTGGGGAGGGGGAGGTCATAGCCCCAAAGGACTTTAGAGTGGAATTTGTCTCCCAGAGGGACGTGAAGGTGTGGGCTAAGTACTAAGTAGAAGAGTCAGTCAGGCAAGGTGACAAATGGATCTCATTCCAAGTACTCAGGAGGTTGAGACAAGAAAATAAAAAATTTAAGGCAAATAAAGAACGAGAAACTAGAGAGATTTATAGCTAAATGTAGGCACATGGAGGCCATACTCTTAAGTGAAATAGGACAAACGTGTAAATACCAAATAGTTTCACTGGTGTGAAAAACTAAAAGTGTAAATAGGACTGAAATGTATAATTGATAATTGAAATAGGAAGAAAAGGTCTAAAGGAGCAGGGGAAGTGGGAGGGGTAGGGGAAAGGAAAGAAGAGAAAAGAAAAAATATGAGGAAAGGAAAAATTGGAAACAAAGTCTTTGTAAATAGGGAAGGGTGGAGGGGTTGAAGGGAGGGCAGGGGAATGGGGAAAAAATAAGAACCAAGAAACATCATGTAAAGGTACAAGATCCCAATGATGAATGCAACTGTATTGTATACCTAAAATGTAACAATAAACTTAATAAAAAAAATTTAAGACAAGCTCAAGATAAAAATTAGAAACTTCCAGGAAAATGGCAGAGTGGTAAATAACAACAAATCAACCTTTCCAAGATTCGGAATCCAGACGCTGGAAAATAACAACTTGGGGAAGAAAAGGAGAGAAGTGGATCCCTAGGACCCAGGAAGAATGTGAGAGGGAAAGTTGGAGCCCACAGAGAAAGTAAAGAGACCACAGTGCAGAAAAAGGAAGAGGCAATCTGCACCTTTTCCCCAGCTCCCAGTTAACTATGTGAGAGAGGAGGATTGAATCTACAGAGAGGGTGAGGGTGGGTGACTTCAGAGGCTTCCAGGGAGAAATGCACCAGTGGAAGAGAGCAGTGAATGCTGTGTGCTACAACAGCTGCTGAGTGACTCCACTCCAAGCGACTGCAGTGTTCCCTAGAAAGTGCTTGGCCAGACACCGTGCTAGGGATGGGGCAACTGAAATGAGGACTCAGAACAGCAATAGGTTGGCTTTATCTCCGGGCTGCCAGTGTGGAAATCCCACAGTGACTGGGTGAGGGACAACTGCGGAGAAAGTCCAGGTTCAGGAAGCCAAGGTCAGGCTGTCAAGAAAAGACCCAGAGTATTGTAGGCTGAACAATTCAGGCCTTAACCCCACAACCAGAGGCCAGGATCAGCCTGAACTTCTGTGGAGTTGAAAGCACCAGAAATGGCACCCCACCCTAACCCTACTGCAGGCTTAGTGAGATTATCCAGCATGGATATGAGCTCTGTCTGCCTCCTTTGACTACCAGTGACAGTAGAGACAACCCTAAATTGAACACTACCACAAAACTGTGGACCCCAGAAGATAACCCCAGTCCTGAAATCACCGAGAAATCTTTCTTTTTCACCTGCTTTCTTGTTGTTGGTTTTTCATGAGTGTGAGCATTGTTTAAAAAAAAAATTGAAGAGGAAAGATCTTGGGACAGACTCAAAAGCCAGCTATGCCTAGAAGACATCTCTGAAAAGTAGTGGGTTGGGGGGAGGGGTTGTTTTTGTTCTTGTTTTCTTTGGGGTTTTTTGAAACAGGGTCTTGCTAAGTAATTCAGGCTGGCCTTGAACTATGTAGTCCAGGGTGACCTCAAATTCACGGCAATCCTCCTGCCTCAGCCTCCTGAGTGCTGTGATTACAGGTATGCGCCACCATGCCCAGCATAGTCATTTCCTAAAAAGGTCTCAATACAAGCAGTAAAACTTCCTACCAAAATAATTTACAAGACAACTCAAGAAAACTCAGAAAACAAATTTTTTAAATAGAAAATAAAAAAAACAAACACGGAAGTAGGATGCAACCCCAAACCAACAGCTCAGCCCAGTCAAATCCAGAAGGCATTGAGGCGGAAGAAATCAAAGGCCAGAGGCCAGAGCCGCCCCCTCGAAGCAGGGCTGCTGCCCAGGCTGCAAGACTTCGGCCCCAGAGGCCAAAGCCCCGCCTCCCAGGCTGTTTCCAAAGCTGCTGGGGGCGGTCGGCTGAGGAGGAGCAGAGGAGCAGGGCCCAGGGCAGATCCCAAGTGAAGCCACTCCGTCAAATTTGGCAGTGGCCATTGCCGCTGCAGGGCCAAGGGCTCCTGCTGCTGCTCCTGCGCGCAGCCAGAGGTGGGGAACAGGACGAAGACTGAGACTGACACTTCCGTCGCCCGCCACTTATGTGGGCCCCTAACCAGCTCCAGAGCCACGCGATTAATAGAAAGTAAAAAAGCAGCCCTTAGCTGCTCCTCCCCTTCCTGCTTCTGTGAGAAACAACACACCCCCACCCCGCTCCACCAGCCTAGCGCCCCATCCCTGAAGCCAGCGAATGCGATTGCTTTAGTGCTGGGATACGGTGAAAAGCAGAGCAAGCCGAATCCAGGAAGCAGCTCTCCGGCCCCTGGGTGACATCGGTCGGCTCCCTCTCCTGGGAGCGGTGCGCGGGCTGCAGGGGCAAGATCGCAGACCGCTTTCTGCTCTCTGCCAGGGACAGCTAGCGGCACAGCGGATGCCTCAAGTGCCCCTGCTGCCAGGCATCACATCCTGTGACACCAAGAGCTTCAGGATCCTTTGCAGAAACGACTGCATTATGTTATTTGGGAATAGCGGTGCTTGCAGTGCTTGCAGACAGTGGGTTCCTGTGAGCCAGTTCGTCCTGCGGGCGCAAGGTAATGTATATCATCTTCAGAGTTTCACGTGCTCTACTTGCTGGAATCACCTGGTCCGGGAGGATCCCTTTCACTACATAAATGGCAGTTTATTCTGTGAACATGATAGACCTACAGCTTTCATCAATGGCCATTTTAATTCACTTCAGAGCAACCCACTACTACCAGACCAGAAGTCTGCTAAAAGGTCAGAGTAATGCAGAATGCACACCTTCATCTCAGATTTTGTTCACCGCAAGTGGACCCCATGTGTCTTCAGTAGGCAGGTCAGCTTTGTAGCTAGCACCAGTGCCAGCTCCATGCCATTGCACCTTTTTTAATCTTGACTGCCCTTCCCGAGTTTATTGGTGTACTAAAATGACTGAATATGAACATTAAGGACTCCATGAACGTGGGCTAATGGGAGACCGGAGAGAAAATGAAAAAAGATCCACCAGAGGACATCTTTGGGAGGGAGGGATTTTAGGGGGGAGAAATGATTAATGAAGCTAATTAAAAGAAGCATTCAAATCTGCTTTCTAACCTCATTAACAATTAGCAGGGCACTGGCCAGAGTTTGTACCTGTGCTTTAAGTTAACAACATTCTATTTGTTCTTTGTATATTTAAGTGTTGTATGGAAATGTGTTTCATTCTAAACTGAACATGAGATAAAGGAAAGAGAAGTGGCTTCTGTGATATTCTGTCACAGACACTTTTATTGTATCTCTGTAAAATATAATGTATGTGTGCATGTATGTTTTTTGTCCTAATATTGCTACTCCCAAAGATTAAGCAAAGATTAAGAAAGAAAAAAGAAAAAAAAATCAGGTTCTTAGCAACTACTATGTAGAAATTTCTCCCTACTTCTAATTTGCTGAATGAAGAAAAAAGTCTTTTATTTGTGATATTTTCAGAGACATTTGCTCTAGTATGGTGTATTTAAATAATAAAAACTTAAAAGAGGGCCGGGAATTTAGCTCAGTGGTTTCGCCACCTGCTACACAGGTGCAGGGACCCAAGTTCGATCCCTGGTACCAAAAAAAAAATAGCAAGTGACCATGAAAAATCAATCCAACATATGCTAGATAATGCAAAGAATAACTAAGATTGATTGGAATCAATGAAACATCAGAAGACAACACAAAGTACATAAAAACCCATTCACAGAAATAATAGCAGAAAACTTTCCAAGCATGGAAAAAGAATTTGACCTGCAGATAAATGAGGCATATAGAAATCCAATTAGCTATGATCAGAAAAAAATTATTGCCACAGGCTGAGCCTGAAGATGGACCTTCGTCTCTTCCCTGCTCCCTTTCTCCTCCCCACTCCCTTTCTCATCCATAGAGAGTCAAACTCATGTAGTAGACCCTGGATGGCACAGCCCCAGGAGACAGTTACCCTTCCCTGTTTCCTTCCTGCCATGCCCCATGCTGAAACAATCACACTATGTTGTGCGTCCTAGG
The DNA here is from genome assembly GCF_000247695.1 of Heterocephalus glaber. The sequence continues at coordinate 4,206,875 of NW_004624849.1, read as the reverse complement.
CCACATAACACTATTTGCCCTGCCTTCTCTGTCTGTTTGCCTACCACTATAAATAGAGAGTGCATGGTGCTCCAGGCAGCCATTAGCTCCTGACAAGCTATGGTTCCACCCGGTCCCAGCTATCAAGAATAATCTTGGTCAGGCCAGGGATTTAGCTCAGTGGTTTCGCTGCCTGCTGCGCAAGCTCAAGGACCCAAGTTCGATCCCTGGTACCAAAAAAAAGAATAATCTTGGTCTCTTCATCATCTTTTCTTCATTTCCCCGTTGCTCTCCCTGGCTTCAGACCCTACAATTTGTGGTCGAGGGAAAGAATGGCTGTCATAAAGAAATCAACCAATAATAATAAATGCTGGTGGGGATGTGGGGAAAAAGGAACCCTTCTTCACTGTTGGAGGGAGTGTAGACTGGTGCAACCAATATGGAAATCAGTATGCAAATTCCTCAAAAAACTAAACCTAGAGGTTCCATCTGACCCAGCTAGTACCCTTCTAGGTATCTTCCCAAAAGAATTAAAAGTATCATACCCGTGAGGAAAGAGGGTGGGGGCTCCTGCCCAAAGCTTCAGAGTGGACCGGCCCCAGGGCCCTGGCCAGCCAGGGTCCCCCAGCTGCAGGAAGGGCAGTGACCTGCGATCCCTAACTTAGCTGACGGCAGGAGAAAGGGACTTAAAAAGGTACCCAGGCCCAGGGAGCTGAGACGAGAGAACGCGCTGCCGAAGCCGGGCTGAGGCCTGGGACCTGTGCTCCTGCGCTTCAGACCTGGGAGGGTCCTTGAGTGTCGTTCAAAGGAGCAGCCTGGGGGGCGATCCTGGGACCGGAGAGCATCAGAAGGACAAAGATGTCCGAAAAGAAAGAGCGAAACTAGGAGAAGCAGCGGGAGGCAGGCAGGAGAGCGGGGTGCCGCGTGGAGACTGGGGTGCAGGATCGGGCCCGGGAAGGGGGCCTGAAAAAGCGGAGCGGAGGCAGTGACCACGGAGCTGTCCCCTCCCGCACCCTACCCAGCCAGTCACTCGGTCCCTCACACTCCCGCGCCAACGGGCTGCAGAGAACCCACTCACCGGCGGCGACACACAGGGATGAGCAGAGTGCAGGAGCAGAACGCAGTGCAGCAGGATCCTTCTGACTGGGCGGGCGCGCAGCGCCCAGGAGGACTAACCCTCCACAGCAAATTTGTGAAGTTGCCACCCGTGCCGCCGTGGCCGATAGTCAGCAGAACAAGCAGCTCTGCCCACAAATCAGATCTTTCCAAGAGAGCCACGTGGTCCCAGCAAAGGGGTAGCAAGGGGACCCGTGTCCAGAAGAGGCCTCCCCAAGGAGGCTCCAGGCCCCTGTGTGCGCCATGCCTCTCAGCAGAGCCATGAGTCGTTCTCCCAGCACAGCCTCCAGACCACAGCCTTGCTGCCCTGTCGCCACTCGTCAGATGGCTAGACCTGTGCAGCAGATCTCTGCCAGCAAGGCCTTAGCAGCTCATCACCTCTCAAAGCGCCCCCACAGCTGAGTGGCTCAGACTTCAAAGTCTCTGAGGCTTTTCAGCCATTGTAATCTCCTCCCACCGTCCCAGTTCGTGCTGTCTCCCGGGTGCCACCAGGTCTCTTTTCTTGTGACCACATCCTGCACATGTCTGAGCCACCCAGGGCAGCACACGAGTCCCTGGAGGCCACATATCACTCCATCACAAACCACACTCCCTTTACATTGAACCTTAGGACACCTGCAGCTCGGCCCATCTGCCCAAGTCCCACAGGTCTAGAGGGCACTGCACACCTCTTCCCCCCACCACTGGCCATCCTCAGATCTCCTCACAGCATCACCATCCTTGGTCTCTTCTAATTAACCCTCTCTCCTGCCTCTCAGGGCTCACTCAGCACCTGCAACCCCCTTTTCAGTGCCACAGTCACTGCGAGGCTTTCATTTACCTTCAGCCCAGAATAGTACAGAGAACTCTTCCTGCACGCTGTGCCATCCCCATGGCACATGGGCCTCACACTGCCCACAGCTGCCCCTTCTGCTGCCCACAAGAAGCCTCTCCTCTCCCTCCAGAGCCCACAGCTGTCACCCACCCCGCCTGACACACTGCCCCCTAACTCCTATTGCCATCTCTCCTGGGCTGCAGTGAAAGCAAACTCCCCTGGCCACCTTAACCCATCTCAACACAATGCCACGGTTAAGCAGTCTCCCTACTGGACATGGTCCATCCATCTGCCTGCCTCTCATCAGACTTCTCTGCATCCATTATGCTAAAAAAAAAACAACTTATCTGTGAGAAAGTGATAGAGCAATACTATACAATAAGAAAGGCCCTCGCCTCCATATTTTTGGGGGGGTTTTTTTGGTACCAGGGATCGAACTTTGCACTTGTGAGGCAGGTGGCACTGAGCTAAATCCCTGGCCCTCCTCGGTTTTTTTTCACAGACTGTTTTGTTCCAGAAATGTAACAGTTTGTGTTGCTGGGCAGCTGCTCCTGCCCAGTGTACCAAAATGTTTTGTTTTTGCACTGTGACCTCTCAAGAATGTTGTTAGCTCTGCCCCCTTGTAAGAATGTTCTGTAACTCCATTCCTCTGCTGCAATGAGCATGCTCACACAGCATGTGTTTCAGGAATATTCTGTAGCTCTGCTTCAGTGGGCATGCTCTCCTACCCTGTAGATCCCAATATAAGAAGGCTCTCATTTCTGGTGAAGCACTCAGAGTTCGGAGTAGGAACTCTCTGAGCCCACCAGTATAATAAAGGTTTTTCTCCCTCTTCGAGTGACCTTCAGATTCTCAAGTCTTCAAATTGAGGTAGCTGCAACATTGAGCTGTAACACTTGGTTATAGCACCGAGCTCTTCTGCTTTGCCACAACAAAAGGAGACCACCCTTCCGTATGGAATTGGTTAACTCAAAACTGGGTTAACTGTGTTTTTAGGCAACTATGGGTTAACTAGGTAATATGCTCTTTGTAGAATGTATCTGACATGTAGAATGTGCCATGACAACTTCTGTAATCTGTCACCAAAGGAGCATAATAGACTCAGAAAGTCCTGCCAGAACTCTTCTCCCCCTTCCACTGCTCTGTTTTGTGTAAACCCTGCTTGCTATATTCCCAGGGAAACTTCAATGGAATTAACCTTCATAGATGTAAAAAGAGGTATATAAAGAAGCAAAAACTTCTATTTGGGACTCTTGAGACTAACAGGCTGCACTCGCTGAGCCACTGGCATTAAAGCCAATTTTTGCTCCTATCTTCATGTTAAGAGTTGTCTGTCCGATGTTCTCACAGTTTCCTGCTTCACCTGAAAGCTTCCTGTGCTGAAACCTTTGCCTCCTCCCCAACACACATCTTGTACTCTTTGGCACATGGATTCGCCATCCTCAAACCTGGCTGCTGAGAGAACCAGCTGGAGACTCCACCACTCCAGCTACCTTGCAACCAGCTCACAGCCCAAACCAACTAGACAGGGAAGCCTAGGGCTTTGGAGCTTCCTCCAGGGCGCCACATGTGGGCCACTGAATTCGGAACCACTGAAGCAGCCCCTGGTGTGCCCCTCCCTAACCTGTCACTTTCTGCAATCCCTGTGGCCCAGACACCACCAGGGTCAGGAACTGTATTCATTCATCTGTCTCAAGTACCTTTTTTTCTTTTTTTCTTTTTTTTTTTGTGCCGGAGATCGAACTCAGCACCAAAGCAGGTGGCGGAACCACTGAGCTAAATCCCCAGCTCAAGCGCCTTTTTCAAGGCGAACTCCTTACTAGTGATTCCTGGGTCCCCCAGCTCACACTTCCTGTGAGTCAAAATATCATGCATCACAAAGTTTTGACAATTTCTTACCATTCCATGCATTTTAGTTGTTATTTTGACCGTGATGATTTACCACTGGAGAACGGGGACTCCAGCTGGTTCTGTGATCTCAGAGCCTGTTTTCTGGAGTCAAGGTCACGGGCGGAGGTGGAACCCTGGTCCCTGGCTCTCTAGGTGGCTGTCTCCAGGACGCCTGAGCCTGGGAGAGCTGCTCCAGCAAATTGTCCATAGCCTGTTCCCCAAAACACTCTGTTACTGTAAGAATTCCGTGCTGGGCTTGTCACAGTGCAGTTAGAGGTGACTGCAAGGAGATGCCTCGAGGAGGCTGCAGTTCTGGGGCTCTGCTGTGGGGTCCCTCGACCTAGGCCTGTGCCCCTTCCCCACCATCCTTCCCAGGCCTCGCGCACACAGCCTCTCTCCTCCACCCCATCCCATGCAGCCTTTCTTCTCAGACCCATAAACTGCTCTTCCTCCCTCCGCTCTCTGCCTTGGAACCTCGACTCACAATGACAGGGGCGCCTTTCTCCCGCAGATGTTGGTGCCACTGCTGAGCTGGAGAATCTGAAAGTGCTCCGCGACAATCACACAAACTTGGGGGGGCGGGGCTGCAGCCCGGAAATGCCTGGAAGCGCTGAGGTCCCTTTCACTCCCATCCTGGCCCAAAGACAGCAAAAACTGTTGGTGGACAGAAAAGCAGAACTGCAGGGCTTCAAAGGGCGAGCTGCACCGGGCTTCCGGTCTCCACCGCAAGCAGGGCCACTTGTGGGTGTGGACACGCAGACCTGGCGGGGCCGTGGGGTCCGGGGACTGGAGCGGGACCTGGGATCCTACAGACCTCATTCTCCGTGGGCCGCCTGGGTCCCACGGGATTCTGCTGCTGGAGGACCACCGCGCCTCACCCCTGGAGACCACGAGGAGCCTGGGTCCCCGTCACTCACTTGTCCCGGGGACCCATTCACCGCCTCGACCACCCACAAGGGTGAAGTGGAAAGAGGTGTGGGGGTGTTGGAGAAAGGATAGAACAGAGAGGGAGAAAATGGGGGCTAAAGGATACAGGATAAAATCGGGGGAAATAAAGAATAAAGACGCAAAGACTGAGCAGGAAAGAACGCAAAACGGGGGGCTGCAGCCATGCCCTCTCCTGTCCACCCTAAGCCTGGGCTCTGCTGTCTACCCCCTTAAGATTCCAAGGCAGGACTCAGACCCTTAGAGACCCAAACATCCCCACTGCACATAGAACTATAGCTTACTTCCATTTATCATATTGAAAACTAAACCCAAGCTGGCCAGGCCATGAATGACTGTAATCCCAACATTCTGGGAGGCTACGGCAAGAGGATTGCAAATTTGAGGCCAGGTTGAGAAATATAGTGAAACACTATCTCAGAAATAAACTTTTTTTTTTGGTTTGAGACAGGGTCTCGCTATGTAGTTCAAGCTGCCCTTGAGCTCACTGTATGGCCCAGGTTGGCCTCAAACAGATTACAAGCATGGGCCACCGTGCTTGGCTTTTTTTTTTTTTAATGGATCTGAGGGTTTGAACCAAGGGCCTTCACACTGAACTACATCCCTATATCCCTACATCCTTATACCTTTTTATATTTTATTTTGAGACAGGATCTCACTGTCTAAATTGTCCATGCTGGGCTCCAACCCAGAATCCTTGTGTCTCAGCTTCCCAACTGCTGGGATTACAGGCATATATCACCACAGCCAGCCTAAATAATAATGTTTAAAAGGGCTGAGGATGTAGCTCAGTGGTCCATTGCTTGCCTAGCATCTACAGGATCCCCTGGGTTCAATCACCGATACTGACAAAAACAAACAAGTATTTATAGAAATACTTTATGTGTCCAGTTTTGTTAAACTATTTCTGTTAAGAAATTAGTATTTGCCAGGCTTGGTGGTACATGCCTGTAATCCAGCACTCTGGGAGGCTGAGGCAGGAAGATTGTGAAATTGAGCCCAGCTTGAGCAATTTAGTGAATTTGGGAGACTGTCTCAAAATAAAAAATAACAAAGGCCTAGGGATGTAGTTCAATGCAAAGGTCCTAGGTTCAATCTCCAGTACTGGAAGAAGAGAGAGGGAGGGAGAGAAGGAGGGAGGAAGGGTGGGAGGAAGGGAGAGAGGGAAGGAAGGAAAGGAAAGAAGGACTTAAGGGAGGAAGGGAGGGAGGGAGGGAGGGAGGGAGAGAAAGAGGGGTGGGGAGACACTAAGCAGTGGAAGACGCAGACACTGTGTCCCACATCTGACTACAGCATTTAAAAGACACAGCTAAGCTGGGCATGGAGGTATGCACCTGCAATGCCAGCACTCAGGAAGCTGAGGCAGGAGAATTGCTTCGAGTTCGAGGCCAGCTTGGACTACATAGTGAGACCCTGTCATAACAAACCAAAAAAAGAAAGAAAACTATAATTCTTTGACTTTGTTTGGTTGTTTTGCTACTGCTGCTGCTGTTGTTGCTGATGGTGATGTTGCTGTTGTTTGAGATAGTGTCTGTATCTGTAGTCCAGGCTGGCCTTGAATTCACTATGTACCCCAGGCTGGTCTCAAGCTTGTGATCTGCCCGCCTCATCCTCCAACTACTGAGATTATAGGTATATCCTACTACTCTTAGCTTAGACATTTTTAAAGATCTTAATTGACATGATGCCAATTTTGTCTGAAAGACATATTGTTGTGGGTGTATAATACCCACGTTTATTCTTTAGAATATTTTTATTGATGAATTAATTTTAATATATGAGTTTTATTATATTAAACAATGAGTACTTAACAGGAAAAAATAAAAAGTAAAGTACTGAATTTTTAATATTTATTGAGTGCTTATAAAAAAGTATCAAGGGTCGGGGATTTAGCTCAGTGGTTCCGCCACCTGCCTCACAAGCGCAAGGTCCTGAGTTCAATCCCCGGTACCAAAAAAAAAACAAACTCTCTAGATGATGAAAGTACAAAATTTGGGCTGGGGATTTAGCTCAGTGGTTTCACCACCTGCTGCGCAAGTGCAAGGACCCGAGTTTGATCCCTGGTACCAAAAAAAAAAAAAAAGTATCAAAATTTTCAACATTGACATTTTTGGTGTACAAAATCTAAAAAAATGATAACAGAAATAAATTCCTAAATTAACTACCATGAAAATACCGATAGAACTCTACAACAAAAATAATCTTTAATTATCACACCTAAGGCAGTCTTCACACATGACAACAGCACACTCCATGCACATGTATTGCTTACACTGACAGCACACATGCTTAGCTTTCCTTTTCTGTGCGGCAGGCCATTCTTGTCATCTCTCTCGTTTTCCTGGTTTTTTTTTTTTTTTTGTACTGGGGATCGAACTCGGGTTCTTGCGCTTATGCAGCAGGCAACAAAACCACTGAGCTAAATCCCCAGCCCTCACCTTCCTGTTTTGTCAGGAGTTTCCTACTATACAGTACAACGCACACTTAGCAGGAAAACAGTTTATGTAATAATCTTGAGATCAAGAGCAATATAATATTAGCATACCAATCATGATCTCATACTCAATGGCATAAAGAAACTTTTATCTAAATTTGTTATTTTTTAATAGAGTATCATCTAAGAAGAATGCATCCGTCCACAGATGCATTTCATATGACATTGTTTGGACTGTACAGTGTTTGAGCATCTTTAAGTGTTGTAACACATGTATGACATACACATAATCATTTAAGCATAAACCTTGAAAAAGTATTTATATCTTTTGGCTAGCTGCCTGTTAGATTGGCAATGTATATTTTATCATAAACAGAAAACAAGAAAAGGAGAAGCCAGAGATTTGAGTTTAAAATTTTATTATCATAAATACTTTTAGGCTAGAAGTCATTAGTATGATATTTTTTAAAATTTTGCATTGTTGAAGACCCATACACTTAGGAATTATAAATATATTTAATATATCATGAAGTCAGCAATGAGTGTCACAAACCAGGTTGGAATTGCTCAAGGAGGCAGTTTTGACTTGTTTTTTGTCACTGACCAGTTTAGATAGATGTCTCTGCTAGTCATGCAGAAACGCTCATGAGATACATATATATATATATATATATATATATATATATTTTTTTTTTTTTTAGACAGGGTTTCACCGTGTAGTTCAGGTTGGCCTTGAACTCACTATGTAGCCCAGGCTGGCCTCTAAACTCGTGGCAATCCTCCTGCCTCATCTTCTAAGTGCTGGAATTAAAGCATGCACTACGAGGCCCAGCCTTTTTTTTTTTGTACTGAGGATCGAACTCAGGACCTTGTGCTTTTGAGCCAGGAGCAGTGCCACTGAGCTAAATACCTGGCCCCCAGGCCCAGCTAATATTAATCTCAGAAAGGAGAATTATACCCTTTGCCTGAAAGCACCAGTTAAACCAGAGAGGAGAGCTGAGAAATGAGAAGTGACTGATGAGAGTCAGGATTATAGCCCCCTAATCTTCTTTGAGCAACAAGGATTTATTAAAAGAAATAGTTTGGGCTTAATCAAACTAACAAGAGCAAAGCATAAAATAAACATACGTATTTCTTTCTATAAACTGTATCTTCCACAAACTTTTTGACATGCTTAAGTCTTCCAGGTCTGTCATTATTTCCCTCTTTCTTAACTTTATCATACAAAATCCTCACATCAAAAATGTATCTCTATACTTAAAGCTTCTTCTATATTTTCTCTGTCCTACAGTGGTCCCTTGGTTCACAAACTTAATTTGTCCCATGATTCTGGAAAAGACAGCCATATTCATGTTCATGTAGGAAAGATGACTGCAGTCATGTTTATCACCTGACACAGTGTTCACAAACAAAAGAAAAATTTTGCCAAACCAAACTGCTTGCAAACAAAAGCATTCATGAACTGAGGTAACACTGTACTTGCCACAGGCTAAAACAAACTTCGCTGCAGCCACTTGGATTTTAAAGTGTCCTTCTTTTTCTTTTTTCCTTTGGTCTCAGATTGTTACATTTTTAAATCTGACTGGCTGCCAACAAATCTGTAAACAGCCTTGAAAAAGTACCCTTATTGGGGGATCATGTCAATTTTAGATTAAAGGAGCATCATGGGGGTGTATAACACCCACATTTATCTTTTTAGAAGTATTTATACTGATGAATTAATTTTAATTTTGAGTTTTATATTGTGTAAAAATTTTTAAATACTGAATTTTTAATAGTGTTTATAAATAAGCATCATTTTCAACATCAACTTCTTAAAGTCTAAAAAATAACAAATATCTATATGAACTACTGTTGCGGCAGAGAAGCTCAGTGCCATAGCCAAGTGTTATAGCTCAGTGTCGCAGCCAAGTACCACAGCTCAGAGGCACAGCTGAGTGTTACAGCTCAATGGGGTATTTTTGTTTTTGTTTTTGGGGTTTTTTTGGTACTGGAGATTGAACTGTGGTCCTTGTGCAGCAGGCAGCAAAACCACTGCGCTAAATCCCCGGCCCTACAGCTCAGGGTTGCAGCCAAGTGCCACAGCTCCGAAGGCACAGCTGAGCTTTACAGCTCAGTGTGGCAGATCTGGACCCCAGCTCTCTCAATTTGAAGACTCTAGAATCTGATGGTCACTCGAAGAGGTGGAGAAAACGTTTATTACACTGGCAGGCTCAGAGGAGTTCATACTTGAAGTGTGAGCGCTCTACCAGAAATGAGAGCCTCCTTAAATAGGGATCTACAGGATAGGTGAGCATGCACACTGAAGCAAGGAGGGCAGAGTTACAGAACATTCCTGAAGCAGAGGGGGCAGAATTTAACAGAACATTCCTGAAAGGTCACATAATTCAGTCACAAAACATTTTGATACATTGGGCAGGAGCTGCTGCCCAGCAGCACAAACTGTCACATTTCTGAGACAAAACATTTTGTGGAAAAAAAAAAAAAATGGAGGCAAGGCAAGGGAAAGGCAAGGGCCAATCTTATTGTGTATTATTGCTCCATCATTATAATGAAAATACCAATAGAACTTTACAACAAAAATAATCTTTACTTCAATTATCATACCTAAAGCAGTCTTCACACATGAAAACAGCATGCATGTATCATTTACACTGATAGCACATGTGTTTTGCTTTCCTATCTTTTTTGTAGGACATAGTAGACATCTTGCTATCTTGCTGTTTTGTCAGGAGGTTCTTATTATACAATTTGTAGTAAACAGGAACATAAAATATCAACAAAGCATTCGATTCATAATATGTATTGCACATTTCAAATAAACACCATTTTCTCTTTTTGTACATTTTTTTAGGAAGGGAAATAAGTTTATTTTGTGTCTTTAGGGGCAGCTCTGACTTTTAACTATGCTTCACAAAATCCAAACTGTAACTTTGTCATCCTACAAGCAAGACCCTGTCTCATACGTCCTCAGAACTAGCAGCAGTGGGAACTCAGCCCGGGTACTGGTGGGTTTACAATTTTCCTCATAAAATATGGAAGGCAGCTGGTTCTCTGAGAGGCTGGGATGGAGAAGGCAACATGTCACACATACTTCCCTTTAAAAAATGGGAAAGATGCAGTGGCTGCCTCACCACTCTTTCTGTTCAGTAGCTCCGCTTTTGCCTGAAGGAATAGCAAGTGCTCCCACTTCTCTGTCTGGAGATCTTTTTGGTACCTTCTCAATTAGCAAACCACACACTTAGCCTAAAAATACACTCATCATTATCCCAAGTTTATTTTGGTTCTTCCCTGTTGCTCATTCCTAGAAAACGAGTTCAGGACAGCAGGATTTTGGTTGTGACTTTTTGAAAAGGAAAGAAACCTTGAAGCTCATGTTTGGAAGAGCTCTGCTGAGGAAACTTACTGTCTCCTGGGTCTTAGTCCCTGGCCATCCACCTGTTCACACTTCCATTGAGCTACTTTGCCTCCTTGTAATTCACTTGGCTGCTTAGGTGGTTCAGATGAGGGTTCAGCTTCAGAGCCCTGAAGAGCCCCTGAGAGGGGTTCTGTACATAGGGTTCCCTGTGTATGTCCAGAGCCTCTGCCATGGTACACCTTCCTTGGACTGGCTTGGCTTGGAGGATTTGCTAGAACCCTGCCCTTTCACTTGAAAGTCAAAGCCAAGGAGAATGGTCAGAGAGCCTTGGGCCTGGAGTTGACCATTCCTGTGACAGGCTGGGAGGCTGTGCCCCTTTAGACACTGCTTAACTTAAGTGGCCAGAATGCAGAGATGCGGGCTCCGTGGACAGCTGCATCCTGGGTGCTGTTTACTTTATCATTTTGATCACCTCACGGTTTGAACTGTTGGTCTCTGAGGCCAAGTCTACAACTTGCCTTTCAGTCACTTGTCTGCCCTTCAGTGGTGGTTGATCAGCTAGCTGGCAGATAGGAGTCAGTCACCAGTCTCCGTGTCTTGTCTTGGCTAGGACCTGTGGGAGCAGCTTAGTCCTGAGACCCAGAGAACTGCTATCCTTTTTCTCCTTGAGGGAGGAAATGAAACAGGAACATAATGTTCTTCCATAGCATAGGAAGAAGAAAATAAAATCTCCTTTCCAACAACTCTGACTTTGTGTGTGGTATGAAACATTTTCCTAAAGGAGTGCTGGGTCTTCATTTTCAGCTAAGAGAACCTTTGATGTGTTTGACCTGCATCTTCATAATAGAATGGGTGGAACAGTTGCCACCAGACTCATTCCATGACCTCTGCCATACCAAAACTGGGGCAGTGTTACTTTAATTCTAACCATCTGCGTGGCTGTCAGCCTTTGCTAAGTCTCTAGAGCAAAAGGAGGACAAGCCCCCCTGGGTCCTTCATTATGCCTCTGAAAGATACCGATAACAGCTCAGGATTTTTACTCCCTTTGTACTGAAACACTAAACAACTCTTTTTGAGACAGGATCTTGCTCTGTAATCCAGATTTCAGATGCACACTGTACCTCAGGCCAGGCTCAAACTCAGGTTCCCAGTGGGGGAATTCCAGGTGTGCGCCATCATGTACCCCAGCTGTATCTCAGCACTCATGAGTCCCTCCAGGGAAAGGAAAGACACACCCCAGCATCCAGTGTGACTTGTGTATACCAGTTTAAACATCATTTTCAACATCAAATATTTGTTCACAAAATCAAAATCTAAAATATAACAGGAATAAATTCCTATATGAGCTCTGGACCTGTCTGGCAAGCACAAGGTCCTGAGTTTGATTTCTGGTACCCCCAAAAAATTCTTATATGAGCTACAATAAAAATACCAAAAGAACTCTACAACAAACATAATCTTTACTTCAACTGTCACACCCACAGCAGCCTTCAAACAGGACAACTGCATGTTCCATACACAAGTCTTACACTGATACCACACGTGCTTAGCTTTTCTTTCCTATGTGGCAGGCTGTTCTTGTACCTTATTGTGAAAGGAATGGATTGCCCTATTTCTCTCTCAGTGAATCTGTTTTTTGTAACTTTTCTTGTCTTCTTCTTTTGTCGGGAATGTCTTATTATATTGTATAATGTGTACTTAGCAGGAAAATAAGATATCAATAAAATAAAATATCAAATATGTAATGGGTGCTTAGAATAGACATCAACATTTTCACATAAGCTTGTTTACTTGCTTGTAAAACCTACAAGATAACATCAGAAATAAATTTCTATGTAAATTACAATGAAAATACAAACAAAAGTCTCTCATGGAAGAAATGGAGACTGAAGCCATTAGCTCGGCCACCAGGAAGGGTTGGAAATGAAAGGTCAGCCACACAAGCAGGATGAAACAGCCCCAATAAAGACTAGACATGTCAGGCTCAACAGAATAAAGAGTCCAAGAACCTTTGGTTATTTGTCGATGGTTGCCAGAGAATCATGATGACAAAGAATATCATGGAGAACAGCAACTTCCAGATGGCATCATCCACCCACAGTTCCTGCCAGTCCTACAATAAGGGGGAAAGCACATGTATCTGTATTATTTAACCTTTCCTCACCAGGTCCTTACCACAGAACAAGAATCATTTATGTACATAAGTTGTACTTCCTGTGAACACACTGTGTGCTAGGCACTGTGCTCAGTACTGGGGACGTAAAGTGAATTAATATAGGCTCCTCTCTCATAGTACTTGGTGTTTTAAAGAAAAGGCACCATCTGAACACAGCACTTGTCAGAGCTTCACTACAGCTAGCCAGTGCAGAGGAGGCTCCTGGGCCACTGTACCACTGATCCCAGCTCAGAGGCTTCCCGGCTGCCACACCACACCCCCGTCAAAATGAGAAGACACGTAAACAAGTCTAAAACTCAGACTTTGAGATCACCTACAGCAACCCCAAAGGGAAACAAGATGGAACACTCTGATACACAACCACCTGGACTCCCTCAATTGGCAACAAAAGAGAATCTGGAAAAAATGACATGAGAAATAATTTCTCGGATAACAGCAGAGATTGTGCTCATAGTGTAAGACATGATTAATAAATCTAGAGAGGACCTGAGGAAAATGATGGAATCCCAACATAGGAAACAAATGGAATGAATAAAACAGATGCAAACAGATTTCCAGGAGATGAAAAACTCCACTGAAAGTCTACACAGCAGAATGAGCCAATGTGAGGACAGATTTTCAGATATAGAAGATAAGATTGCAATTAGTGACCAGGAAAAGAAAAATTGCTTTAAA
>NW_004624849.1:4140731-4188072 GCF_000247695.1 Heterocephalus glaber | reverse complement strand
CAATGGAGAAGGGTTCCTTTCTCCCCACAACCCCGCCAGCATTTGTTATTTGTTGATTTCTTGATAGCATCCATTCTTTCTGGGGTGAGGTGGAATCTCAGGGTTGTTTTCATCTGTATCTCTAGAATGATGAGTGATGTTGAACATTTTTTTCATATATTTGTTTACTGCTTTTACTTCTTTGAGAAATGTCTGTTCATTTCAGCTGCCCATTTTTGAATTGGGTCTTTGAATTTGGGGGGTCTGATTTTTTTCAGTTCTTTATACATTCTAGGCAGTAGTCCTTTGTTTGAGGTACAGCTGCTAAAAAATTTTTCCCATATTGTAGGTTGTCTGTTAGCTCTCTTAGTGGTTTCTTTTGCAGTGCAGAAGCTTTTTAATAAGATGAAAAAAGCACATTTTTTAAATAAACACATTTTTGAGTATGACTTATCAGTGTACACAGAATGTTTAACTTATATTTCATCATCTGTATATTTCACAACATTTTGTACAATATTTTGTTATAATTTCCAACACTGAATCACAGTGTTGGCATTCTGTCCAGTAGGTTTCACCCCTGCCAAGAACCTAACATTTTCAGACCTTGTTCTAGGCATTGAACCATTTTTATTTTGCCTTTCAACTAGTTAAATATGTACTCTACATTGCTGTTTTCTTCCCCATCTGAATCAAGGTCTTCATTCTCTGTGTCTGTATTGGTCAATTCTTGTTTTGTTTCACTGTTACAGGAACTTTGGCTCAAATGACTCAAAGTTATCATCATCATCATCATCATCATCATCATCATCATCATCAGTGCATGAGTCACCTGATCACTCACTTTCGACCTCCTCCCAACTTCCAAATCTGGTTGTTCATGTACCACTGTACCGAATTGGGCTAATTCTGTAAGAAAAATAAAAAGAAAACACTTAAAAAAAAACAAATCCTAAATGCACAGAAATTTAGCAATGAGCATTTCATGTGTAAAACTCATCTACTGTTGCTTCCTATACATGCCTTGCCCTTCCTCTGCCAAGTAGGTGAATGTAAAGTGGCACTTGGAGGGCAGGCAGACCAAGGAAGAGAGTGGCACTCAGAGAAATGAAGAGAAAGGCAGGTTTATTATTGCTAGTGGGCCCAGAAGTCACCTTCTAGAGTCTGAGCCCTGTTTCTTCTCATATTTATGTTATCTAGCCAGGGCAGAGAAGCAAGCAGAATTTTCCAGAAGCAGAACCTAGCAAAGGGTATAGAGGTGGAGGTAAATGTTGTTTTTACAGTTTGTCTTTAAGACATAGGAAGATAAGCATCTGTGTTTCAGGTTTTTTGGTTTTTGGTACTGGGGATCGAACTCCGGACCTTTCGCTTTTGAGGCAGGTGGTGGAACCACTGAGCTAAATCCCTGGCCCTTCAGCAGTTCATCTTCCCAGCACAGTGACCTTCGCTGGTTTAGCAGAAGAGGCAAGCCTTAGAATGTCAGACTTGAGACTGTCAGTCTCTGCCAAGCTTTGAGACTGTCAGTCTCGGTTCTGTCTTTTGTTTTTTCCATTTCAAATGCACAGATGGATTCCTATGTTCCCCAGCCACAGCTACTATGAGCCACACCCGGTTACCATTATGGCAAAGTATGGTACCTTACAAAAGTATAGTATGGGCATACTAATTTAACCCCCAAGATGCCTAGGGATACACACACAAAAATGTTACATGGAGAATTATGTAAAAATCTTGATTTGACACCTTTGCACACATGCATACACCTTGCCATTTGTCGTACCAAGTGGCTGAACACAAAGATTGCTTCCTTTATAACCCGTGCACACCTACTGAGATGCACAGTTGGCTACCATTATGCTAAAGTACATAATTACATTTAACAAGTATGGAATGGGATATATTTTACTCACTGTGATGCCCTCTACTGAAGCAGAAGATCGTATTAACCTTGTAATCGTAGTCTAAGAATTTGTGCACAAGACCATTTTAAGCATATTAAACAAACATAACAACTCAAATTGAAAGCCAAAAGTAAATTTATCAATTAGCTAAAATTGGTAACAATGGGCTCTTGTGATTCTGGTGTGACTCCCACTCTAGAATGTTAACATCTTATGATTGCCTCCCTATTTTTACTTGCAAGGAGTTGTATCCCTTTCCCATTTTTTGAAATAGGGTTTCCCTCATTCATTACCAAATTTGGAGCACCATGGACTGGCCCAGTGATATCCTATTTTACATTTAGGACATTTCTGTTTGGCTTTTGTACCAATATATAGTTTATCATTTTTACAATCTTTCTAAAGAAAAAAGCAGTTTGGGCAAAAATCTGTCTCAAGGCCAGGCAGTTTTCTTGGGGAAAGGGGAAGGCCAACGCCAGACACAATATGCCTCACTAACCTAAACTTTAACCATTCACCTCTCACAGAGCCTGCATGCTTTTGCCCTGCACTTTAAGTATTCATTCGTCAGCCAATTCCCCACACATCAGCTGCTTGTTCTGGTCAGGAACCAGACTGTGTGAGGGCACCCAGCCCTGCAATTCCTCAAACCTCACATACCACCATCCACTTTACAGCTTCTCCAGCATTTGCAGGAGGTGGCTTGCACTTTCCACTCCTTTCTGGGGGGAAAACCAGGGAGTGAAATCCAGAAGGATGATGATAATGGCTGAGCCTCTCTTGAACCCTTCAGAGGCTGGGGAGGCGAGCAGTTGTGAATCCTCACTTGTAGAGAGCCTTTAAGGCTCCCTGGAGCTGGCCTATAGGTTTGATGAAAGTCCTGATATCCATCTTCTCTTGACTCTTGACACTCTACTCAATTCAGGAATGCCTTGGCCAGACTGTTGGCTTCGCCCAGGAGGTCTTCTTGGCCTTGACCTTGGGAGTGCCACAGATACCTGAGTCCAAGGCAGAGTGAGCCTTCAGATCACCACTGTTCTTAGACAGAGAGGAGGAGAAAAAGGAGGAGAAGGAGCAGATGCTATTGATGATGGACAAGGAAAAGAAGGCTGAGGAGTGGTTCTTCCCCAATTTTGCCAGGTCATTCTTCTCTGCCTTGAGCTTTAGGAGTGATGATGACTTAAGGGAGCCTGATTTGGGTGAGCTTTTCCTGGCTAAAGAGTGAAGAGCCCCTGGGGGAGTCTGTCCATAGAGAAGCCTCTGGCTGACTGTTCTCACAGATGGTCTCTTCTTCCAGGGCCACGTCCTCTGAAGACTTACCTACCTGAAAGGAGGTCACTGCAGGGAGGAAGCAGGTGACAGCCTGTAGGGGTAAGCAAGCAAGGAAACATCACCTTTAATTCTCATTTTAACCCTGTACAATGTGTTTTAGAGATGAGGAAACTGGATCTCAGAGGCAGTGTGTCACTTTCCTAGAGTTACACAGCTAGGAAGAGAAGCACAATACCCACTTTCTGTTACCCCCACTCATTTCTGTCTACTTACTCCTTAGATCTAATAGGAAAGAAGATTTATACCTATTCTATGTAAGTAATAAAGGGATCATGGGAACAGCCAGGAAGCTCCATCCAGAGTAACAATCTTGTCCTGCAGAGGCAAACATTAGCTGGGCATGATGGCACACACCTGTAATCCTTGCACTCAAGAGGCTGAGGCAGGGGGATATGAGTTTGAGGTCAGCGTGAACTACACAGCGAGACCCCGTCTCCAAAAAAACCTCAAACAAACAAACCAAGAAGCAAATGTTAAGAAAATATTTCCAGTTCGTATTTCATCCACTTATTTGTGCTATTTTCAACTCAACTTCAAGTAAATAAGGTGCATCCTCCTGTTGGAAAGCTTGGTGGGTTGTTGAGTCAAAATCAATTGGTAGATACTAAAATTAATAGTAGACAAAGTTTGAAGAGGAACAAGATATTTGCAGTCTCTAAGTATTGCCCCACAAGATATTAACAATCAAGGGAAGAATAGATTTATAATGAAGAAACCCAGCAGACACTGTCATAACCAAGTAATCAAGGCTAATAAGAGATACTGAGAAGGTCACATCATTTTGGTGGCATTCCTGCCAAAATCTTATTCCACTGAGGCTTCAGACCCACGAAAGTTGAAGGACATCCTATAAAACACCCAAGCACTATACTTCCCAAGTGTCAAGGTCATGAAAGATGAGCTGTCAGATGGGAGGAGACCAAGAAAACGTGGCAATCCAGTGCAGTATTATAGGAGGAACCCTGGTCAAAGTCAAACAGGATTTGTACTTAAAGGCACAGTACCAGTACACACTTCCTAGCTTTAGCAATTGCACTATGGCTGGATAGAATGTTAACATTAGGGGAAGCCGAGAGAAGAGATACAGAGATTCTGTTTGTACAGTTTACATCTACAATTTAAAATAAGAGGTTAGGAAAAAGTGGCTTAAAAAGAGATGCTAAGTGTCATCAGTATCTAAGTGAGATTTACTTCTCAGCATAGAATCTGAAGAATTATACATGAAGGGCTGGGGATTTAGCTCAGTGGTTTCACCGCCTGTTGCACAAGTGCAAGGACCCGAGTTCGAACCCCAGTACCAAAAAAAAAAAAAAAAGAATTATACATGGAGAAATTTAGGAAGGATTTTGTGTGATTGTTTTAGCCCATATTCTATTATTAAGAACAGAATACTTGGGCCGGGGATTTAGGTCAGTGGCACTGTGCCTGCCTTACAAGTGCAAGGTTGTGAGTTGGATCCCAGGTACCAAAAAAAAAAAAAAAACAAAAAACCAGAATACCTGATCCTGATGTGTTGTCTTTAGGGCAAAATACCTGAAAACTCAAAGGAGGAAAGGTTTATTTTGGGTCATGATTTCAGAGGCTTCAGCTGATAGCCAGTCCCACTGCTTCTAGGCCTGTGGTGTGGCAGAAACACCATTGTGGGAAGGTGTGGTAGAGAAAAGCTGCTCACTTCATGGCAGCTGGGAGCAGAGAGAGCAAGAAAGTGAGAGCAAGAGGGAATGAGAAGGTAAGAGGGAGTCAGAGCATGAGAAGGAGCGAGAGCAGGAGAGTAAGCATGACCCTCACTGCTTTCCTCCTTTTCTCCTGTTTTCATTCCATCTGGGCCCCAGCCTATTGGACAATGCCACCACTTTCAGGGTGGGTCTCCCCTTCATTTTACTGTCCCACATGCCAATTATCTCTGAAAGCATTCTCACAGACACACCGACAAGTGTGCTTTACTAACTTCCTAGACTTTTCTCCATCCAATCAAGTTGACTGTTAGACCCAGCGAGAACCAACCAGAGACTGATATTAAATCCACACAGGAGTGCGAGCCGAGCATCAGACTCGAGTCTCGACTGGGGGTTGACAAACATGTTTTATACACCTTTGAGGCCAACAGTTTCTAGGTCCCCCTATGGGATAGAACTAGTAAAGCAAGGGAAAGGTACAGAAGTGGAACGTCCTGCTTTTAGAACATTTGTAAAACAACAGTTGATTAATTGTTATTTCTAAAGAGACTTTCTAAGGGGAGGAGGTTTTTAAGCTTCCTCCTTCTGAGTTTATCTAAAGGGCAGGCAGGTGGGTCAAGCAGCAATATGGAGTGTTTTGCTAACTAGGGTCCTTCACTGACAACCAAGATTAATCATCACAAGTCCACCCCTTATCAGTGTGAAGCCAAATCACACTTAATCTCCAAATCATATTTAATCTCCACATAAATACAAAAATAAGGTCATCATTCCACTAAACACAACTATCCTGCATACAACTAAAAATGCACTAATTATTTTCTCAAAGTCTCAACAGTCCCAGCATTGCTCAACAGCCTAAGTCCAAAGTTTCCTCTAAGAATCAAGGGAAATCTCAACTGTGTGAAACCCTATAAAAAATATTTTTTAAAGTTACATATTTTCAACAAAGGCACAGGGTAAGCATTTCCATTTCAAAAGGGAGAAATGGGGCCAAGGATTTAGCTCAGTGGTTCTGCCTTCTGCGCCTGCCCCACAAGCAAGAGCAAGAACCCACCCTGAGTTCAATCCCCAGTACCAAAAAAAAGGGGAGAAATGGGGTATGGAAAGGAGGGATGGATCTGGGTGTGGTGGTGCATACCTGTAATTCCAGCACTCTGGCAGGCTGAAGTAAGAGGGTCTCAAGTTTGAGCTCAGGCTGGGCAAATTCACAACTTAGCAAGACCCTGACTCAAAACAAATAGGACTAAGAATATAGCTCCATGTATGGGTCCCTCATACTAGGAGGAAAAAAGCATGGATGGAACCAAACCAAGATCAAAACCCAACAAGGTAATCATTAAATCTGTAGCTCCATGACTGGTATCTGGGGCATGCAGTGGTATGATGTGAGCTCCAGAGGGCTCCAGCAGCCCCACCTATATGGCCTGGCTAGTTGCTGTCCATATAGCACCCTCAGGCTGGCTCTGCTCACTGCCTGTAGCTTTCCTTGACAGACACTGCATGTTCCTGGCATCTCCAACTTCCTGGGGTCTGCACTGCAGCTTCTACCTCACTCTCGCAGTGCCCAGGTCACCCTCTCACGGGCTACCTGCAGGGACTCTAACCTTGTCACATACTGCCTGGCCTCTCAGATCTCCTTTTGAAATCTGCATGAAATATATGAAATAATCAAGTTATAAAGAGAAAGGGTTTATTCTAGCTCAGTTTTGGAGGTACCACTCCATCATCAGTTGAGACCATTGTTTTGGGGCTATGTGAAGGGAACACATCATGGTGGGAGCACGTGGCAGAGCAAAAGTGTTTACCTCATTTTCAAGAACCAAAAAAAGGAAAGAAGGTGCTAGAATCCCATAGTCCCCTTCATGGGCATGACTCCAATAATCTAATGACTTTTTACTAGGCCTCCCTCATTTCTTAAAAGGCTCCATCACTTCCCAATAGCACTGTGTTGGGGACCAAGCCTTTAATACATGGGCCCTTAGGGAATATTCAAGATCTAAAGTTTAGCAAGCTTCACTCACCAACATCTTTAACAATGACAATCAAACTTCCACGAGTTCCAGAGTAGACAAACCATATTCAAACCACAGCAGTAATTGTCTAATATCCTGAACAGATTCTCCAGATTGTCTGTTCCTGAATTGCTGGGATGACTAGGTGACAGAGGGTCAGAAAGCCCTTGACTAGGCTCAGACACAAAGGACAGCTCAAGACCTGCACTTTTTCTGTCTCTCCCACTCCTTTGAAAAGCTCCAAATCACAAGACCAGGCGTCATCACAAGGTAGCAGTCTATCAGGTCTGGGAGTCAGCACAGACTCTCCTTGTCCACACTCTCATGACTGCCCTGAATCTATCTTAAAGAAGTACAGTATTTTCAGAGAGAAGCCCCCAAACTGACTAAAACACTAATCAGTTTCTGGCCCTTTGTGCTATCCTTGCAGTAAGTTTTATTATACTTTGGAAATCCAGACCACGCATTTCTTCCTGTGACTAACACTGGGCTCACACTTGCTGAGTAAATTGGGCCACAAGACTGGCAGACAATTAGAGTTGGACACAAAGACAGCATCTCAGGGAATGCTATCTGCTGGAAAAAGAGGGATCCATACCCAAAGATGTGAGGACAGCGGACAGTCATCTTTTCTCCACTGACCCCTGACCCCCACAGGTTGGTATGCCTCCTACTCCAATCAGATGACCAATGCAGACCTTTCAGGTTACGCATGCATGTATGCTTCCTGATACCTTCCTCCCAGATAGATATACCTTCCAATGTTTACAGGACTGAGCTATTTCCTCAAGCTGGATAAAAATGCTGCCACACAGCTGTGGCCACTCCATGCAGGCCACTCCTTTACCTATCAATTCCAGAGACTAATTTTGAGAAGCCCGTTCAAGATCACTATTGATAGAGCCCAGACAGGGACACCGCGAGTTCAAATGAGCCCACCATCCCTAAAGAAATGTAGGTTTCATTTTACTTAGGTCACAGAGGACACATCGGCAGGTCAGAAGCAGTCTCCCAAGGACATGTCAGCAGGTTACAGAGGACACATTAGCAAGCCACAAACTTGCCATTTTACCAACCCACCGCCTCAAACGCTGGCCAAAAAATGCTCTGGTGTAGCAATAAACCTGTTTGAACTGTTGAGTTCACATCCCTGCTTTCCCACTCAACTATAGAAGCATAAACTGTCACACCGAGAACTGCTGTCATTTTAGCCATATCATAGTCATCCACCATGTGACGATGTTTTAGTCAACTATGGGCCCCATATGTGATTGCCTAGCATCACTGTAGCCATCTACACAAGTTTGCCCAAGTACACTTTGATGCTTCCATGACAAAGTCACCCAACACATTTTTCCGCATGTGTCTCCATTGGTTAACAATGCAGAGGTATATTTTCTGTAACTGAGCACAAGTAAATATGAAGTATAAAACTACATAGCGAACAAGTTACAAAAATAGATATTTATTGTGTTTCAATGCTTGTATTATACAGTCACAATACATTTAAGTCTTTGTGTTAAATATAAATTAAATGAACACCAAAAAACTATAAACAAATTGGGAAAACTGCCAGAAAATCCTTCCAAGCCATGACTCATTAAAACTGTACAATGGGGGGCCGGGGATTTAGCTCAGTGGTTCCGGCACCTGCCTCACAAGTGCAACGTCTGGAGTTTGATCCCCGGTACCAGAAAACCAAAAACTGTACAATAGGATGATGTCGTTGGCAGCACAGCAGCCATGTGTAAATGTTGAAAACCACAATACAGGAGAAAGTGACTCAGAATGAAGCCATGGTGGGTTTCACTATCTACAATGAGTTGGTCAATGAGATGCCTCAGCAAAGGCACATCTTTTGTGTAGAGCCAAGGGTTGCATCATTAAGCCACAGGTTAACTCCATACCAGCACAGGGGAATGCACCCACAAGATGAGCCACACTGCCTGAGAATATGAATTTCAGAGGACCTAGTATTGAGAAGAACATCCACTTCACCTCCAAAAGCCTTTACAGAGCCCTAACTTAAAAGCAGATGACCAAAACCGACTGGATGGGACTATGTCCTCAATATTCACAAACAGCAAAACATACTCTTAAACAAGGAAACTTGCTGCATTTCAAAAGGAAAGGGTTCAGATGCTGATCCCAAGAGAGGACAAGTTACTGCAGCCCAAACACCGAGTCTTCAGTCAGTTCTGCGGCTGCATCTGAGGCACGTGAGCCCTGTGCTCCTGAGTCTTCCTCATGGAGCTGTGCTGTGCACGGTTTCCACTGCCTTCCTCATGCAGGTGGTTTGACAGCTATAGAATGTGCTAAGAACCACACATATGCTGAGCCCCACACAGGGCAGAGCCCAGCCTAGCAGTTTCCACCCCATACCAGGACCTGGCTGTATGCCTACAGTCCAGAACTTAGCAGCAGTCCCTCCTCTCTCAGGGCTGGAGGATGGCCTATGCACTGCCACCACCATTTCCCAGAAAGTGCACATGGAAACAAACCCAATGGCGTCAGTTACGAGACTCAGAGGCAGTGGGGCTGCGGACTGTGGACATGAGGTGTGACTTGTAGGTCTTGCTTAGGCCTGTCATCCAGAATTTCAGCAGCTTGACATTGTCCTCCTCGGCAGCACCCAGGACGCTCAGGAGCTTCTGTGTGTCTTCCTTGGGCCGACTGTCCACCTTGGTGAATTTAAAGAGGACCTTCACTTTGCTGCAGAAAACCAAAAACACACACTCAGGTTATACCCTAAGTACCAGAGCTCATGGGGCTGAAATGGATTCTACACTAACGGGGACGCTGCAGGCCCAGCTGGGATTCCCATACTCAAGAGGCGGAAGGAGCTCAGCACAGGAGCAGGTGCATGTGCACACCAAGGGTAAGCTCATCCTGTCAACACAGCAAGGAGAAAGACAGTGCTGTATACCTGCAGCTCCTATAACTTACGAGGCTGACGCAGGAGGACTGTTTGAGTACAGGAGTCTAAGGTCATTCTGGGTAACACAGTGAGACCCACTTCAAAAAAGAAAAAAGGGAATGGGTAGACCTGTCCTTCAATTCAAGGAAAAACAAATTACTGCTGAATACCATTGCATTAGTAGGGCATCTGATTAATTAAAATTTGATTAAAAAAATTACTAAAAGCAAGGCAGGAGAAAACAAAGTAATTTGCTAAAAAAAAAAAAAAAAAAAAAAAAAACACGTCTGAAAAGCACTGTGGTTTATCTTCTTCTGCTGGAGTCTTCTGATCTTGCTCAAAGCCATAAATACATTCACTTGTGGTAATTTGCTAAAAAAAAAAAAAAAAAGGAAAAAAAAGAACCTGCTGGGGTTACGACTTGGTGGTGGAGCAATTTTCCAGCATATACAAGGCCCTGGGATCCATCCCAAGTACCACAAAGAAACAAAACAAAAAAAGACAATACATGTTATCTCATTTAGAATTTTAAAAGTTAACTAAGCAGTAAAGTAACAGAACTTCAGTTAAGAACCTTCTCAGCATACTGGGCATCCTTCCTTGCCCTCAACAGTTGCTAGAGACAGAAGCTGTCCCTACCTCACAGAGGAGGAGAGCTGGAGCAGGAGACACTGGTACTTCATCAAGATTGTGAAACAGAAGGGCTAGTGTCTGAACCGCCACTCAAAACCACTACTCTCACCAGCTCCCCACAGCCAAGCCTGGCCTTTTTCAGAACCAGTTCCTGCTTTTCCTCAGCAAATCTGCTGTCATGGGCAGCTCCATCCCCCATGGGCAGTCTCACAGCTGGTGCTTACTTCATCCACTCCTCCTTGAGGCAGACGAGGCACTGGTCCACCACATCCACAGACAGGTTCTGGTTGGTCAGGGCCGCTTCAATCTTATTCAGGATGGTGGGGCCAACTAGGGACAAGGCGGAGCCAAAGAGGCTTCAGTGCTGGGGTGAGGGGCAAGCCCTGCCTGCTCTGATAGAAGGCAGCCCCAGCAACAGCACCCACCTCGGTCTGCAGCCACTGGGCTCCCACTGGTCACCACAAACTCATACTTGCTGAGAGACTGGTCATCCTCACATCCAACTGGATGGAGGGCAGAGCGCGTGGCTGTGTGGACCTCCACGACAACTGCAAACTCTGTGGCAAGGCAAAATACAGCACTCTCGTTTCACCTCTAATAAGCCCACACCATCCTGCCACACCACAGTACTGTACATCAGCTGGGAGCCACCACCATGCAGAGGTCTCCTGAAAGAGATGCTCTTATGTTGAAAACTTTTGCCATGTTAAAACAGAGCTGTTGGACAGCTTTTGCCTCAGTTAAACCAAAAATTTTTATATTACAATATAAAATTATCATACATCCATCACGTCATACTAAGCAACATTATAATGGCAGTCTTGTCACCCCATTTTATAATTGTGAAACAGACTCTGAGAAGTTCAGTAATCCGGCCAAGGTCATATAGCTAGCGATATTAGGAATTTCAAGCCCATCTCTGGAATTCTGTAACACTACCCAGATTACAGGCCCTGCCCTGTGGGTCTCAGGTGCTGGCCTGGTGCTGAAGACCAGCTCAGAGCTGTGGTGGCCACACTCTGCCAGCTCTCCTGCAGCATGTAGGCCTGAGCATGGTCCCCTCCTAACTGACATGCACGGGAGCCACTGACCTGACTACAAGACCAGAATTACATCCAGGATGGCTCCTAAGCCTCCCCAAGCCAAGGACAAAGGGCTGACACTTCATGGTTCTGCCCATGAAGGAGCTACCATGAAGTAGGCCCCAACTATATTCACGAGTGGCACACACAAGGAGGGAAAACCTGGCAAGGACCAGAAGTGGGCAGGAGACCACCAAGAAAAGGCAGCCAGCAACACTCCTGGATCATGACCACACTGTTCTTGTCTCTAAGCCCAGCAAGACTTATAGTCTGAGGTAGACTCACCAGAAAGTGGATCTCCAGCTGCCTATTTCTATTGTCCTCCATGGACCCTCTACCCCCAGGACCATGACCTCCTACCCTCTGAGAACCACAGCCCCTGTGAGGCAACCCCACCCATTCTGAAGCAGAAAATGGAGGCCTAAAGCCACTAGGAAAATTGGTTCTACACATGGATCCTCCGGTCTCAAGGACAGCAGGCTCCATCCTAAAACCCATGACTGAGATCCAATTTCACCTCTGGGCTGAGGTGTAGGACCCTCCCAGCCTGCCCTGCAGTGGGCAGCATGTACCTGAGGATAGCACATGGGCGGGGATCTGCACGTGCGGGCTGAGCCCCAGGAAGTTGCACCGGTAGGCCTCCTCATACTGGCTGCTGTACGGGATGATCCGGACACAGCCTACAGGCAGCATGGTCTGTAGAGGACAGGCGGTTCAGAACCCACCATTGCAAGGAGCCTACCCCACATGCCCTCTTCAGCCCTTCCTCCTCAAGAACATCTCTCATCACAAGGCCCTAGCTCCTCTCCTAGCCACTGGTCACACACTAACTCATTCTGCCTCTTGCTTTGCAGTGTGAAATGGTATGTTACTCTGCCTTCTTGGATGTTTGTCTCTTCCCCTCTCTCAAAGAGCTGATAAGCTTTGTGAAATAGGGTCCTATTCCTTTCTATAGTCATAGGGCTACGTAGGCATGCACATACCTTCCAGGACTTAAAACGCCAGGCTGCTGCCCTGTGCACTACACCTACCACTCAGCACCTGCCCATCAAGAATAATGCCATGTAGAGGGCATGGGCCAGACCCATACCCATGGCTTCTTAGTGGACTAAAGGCTTGGGGAAGGACAGGTAGGGCAGCTGTCTATCAGGACACCATCACTGACTGCCACTTAGAGATGAGAAAAGCTGGGGATTTAGCTCAGTAGCACCACACCTGCCTTGAAAGCACAAGGTCCTGAGTTCAATCCCTGGTACTGGGGGAAAAAAAAACAGAGATGAGAAGACACTGGTCTTGGACTCCAACATGGACAGCTCACAGGCTCTCACTGAGTGCCAAGTGTGTCATGACATCTGCGCCTATCGTCAGGTACTACGCCCATGAAGTTGGCCCAGATAACAGGTGAGAAAGAGGCGCTCTTACCCTAAGAACTTCAAATGCTGACTGGACCAGGTCCACGTCTCTGGTTTTCCAGATCACCTGGTTCCCCATGAGAACGTGCCAGGCCAACATGCGGAATGATGGGGCACCCAGGACCTGAAACAACACACAGTGCTTTCTGCATATTAACAGAAGTCATTTCTCACTTCCTTCTGAAGGAAGTTACTTTCTTCATTTGGAAACTCTGTATGGCAAAGGAGTATAGGGTCAGAAAAGAAAGATACTTCTCAGCACACTGGGGCCACCTCCCTGAGGTTGACAGGGGACGAGGCAAGTCCCCAGATCTACAGTAAAGGCTGGATTCCAAAGCTCT
The DNA here is from genome assembly GCF_000247695.1 of Heterocephalus glaber. The sequence goes on along the minus strand of NW_004624849.1, from coordinate 4,174,784 downwards.
TGCACCCTGAAGAGCTTTCCTGCTTTTAAATTTTGAAGTAACTTTTCCATCAGTTACCTTCTCTCTATAGACATGCTGTACTTTGCTGAGCCATTTGAAGTGAGCTGTAGATAGCACAATACAACAGTACCCATGTGCTCGCTTTGACAGCACATATACAACAGTACCCAAGAAGACCACAGGCTGCAACCCACAACCTGGTCCATGCCTCCAGCTGAAACATGACAGCCAGTCACACGGTGCACCTTGCTCCTAGTATGTCCTTTGCAACTGCAGTTCTTTTGTTCCTAGTAACAATTCAGGGTCAACATTGCTTTCACCTGTCAGGTCTTTACTCTCTAAATAGCTCCTCCTCCCTTTCCTCTTACTCCCAAGATGCTGACATTTTAGAAAAGGACAGTCTTATGCCTTCTAAGAACCCAAACATGGGGCCAGGGATTTAGCTCAGTGGTTCCGCCACCTGCCCCGCAAGCTCAAAGGCCAGAGTTTGATTCCTGGTACCAAAAAAATTTAAGAGAAGAACCCAAACATGATTCTGAAACAAAACCAAACAAAAAAAGAGGTGACGATCACACATCTTACCAAACTCCACCAACTTCAAAGTACCCTGATCCCTGGTGGAAATCAAGATTCCTTCTAACATTAACCCATGTAAACACTCAACAAAGCATTTCAGCCAAGATACTGTGGATGGAAAGAGCATTTTTTCCATCCAGAACCCCAGGGGGTCATCTGATATTAAATCATTCTTTTTGTTTTGTTTTGTTTTTTGGTACCGGGGATCAAACTCGGGTCCTTGCACTTGCAAGTCAGGCAGCGGAACAACTGAGCTAAATCCCCGGCCCTTATTAAATCATTCTTATTTGCTCCATTTGCCAAAACAGAAATAAAATCAATGTTCATTATAAAAATGAATACAGAAAATATTACAAAAGGGACAACTTGTCCTCATAATCAAGCAAGCCTGCCCTCCAATGTGACCCAACACATCACAGCTGTTCTGGTGTGTTAGACTACCTGTTATACACACACATCACATACACACCCATCACCTGGACCATACTCCTGGCCTGTTCTCTTGGACTTAACATTTCACAGTTTGGACATACCCTAACTGTTATGTTTGGACATTCAAGTTGTTGCTAGTTTTTGTTTTGTTTTGTTTTGTCTGTTTTGGTACTTGGGATTGAACTTGGGTCCTTGCGCTTGCGAGGCCGGTGGCGGAACCACTGAGCTAAATCCCCAGCTCTGTTCCTAGTTTTTTATAAAAAATAACCATTGCTTTCAACTGCAGAGTCTTGGGCCCACACAAACCAATAATAGTGCTATACAAACTCTTCAGAAGGTTCTAAAAAGTCAGACATGGTGGCACTTGCCTGTAATCTTAGCACTTGGGAGGATGAGGCAAGAGAATCGCCATGTGTTTGAGGCCAGCCTGGGCTAGTGAGTTCAAGGTCAGCCTTAACTATATAGTGAGACCATGTCTAAAAACAATAAAGAGGTTCTTCTAGAACATCAAGCTTAGGAGCCAGAGGAAGCTACCTATCCAGGCCTTTGTCTGAACACAGATCCTATGTTGTCACTAAAAGGGGAACACAAAGCCAGGAATGGTGGCAATGCCTATAATCCCAGCACTCTGGGAAGCTGAGACAACAGTTCAAGCCCAGTTTGGCCAACTTAGCAAGACCCTGTCTCAAAATAAAACATAACACAATAAAGGTAATCATTATGTTACTCCAAACATGTACTAATATAAAATGATTTGTTTTGTTTTGTTTGGTACCGGGGATCGAACTCAGGACCTTGCGCTTGCAAGGCAGGTGCCAGAACCATTGAGCTAAATCCCTGGCTGTTTCAGTTTTTTAAGACAAGGTCTCATTACATTGTTCAGGCTGTCCTCGAACTCACAGTGATCCTTCTGCCTCAGCCTCCTGAGTGGTAGGATTAAAGGTGTGTGTCACCATGCCCAGCTACAGAATAAATACTTTTTCAAAGGGGACAGGGCCAGGGATTTAGCTCAGTGGTTCCAGTGCCTGGCTCGCAAGCTCAAGGTCCCAAGTTCGATCCCAGGTACCAAAAAAAAAAGCGGGGGGATGGGGCTGTAATTCAATGGCAAGGTCCTGGGTTCAATCCCTCATACTGAATAAATAATAAACAAAATAAAAGGAATGCAGTGGTGCTGTAGCTATACACCCCAGATGCTCATGTATCTTCAGCCACACACTGAGAAGGTTCCTGGCCACTCCCTTGGAAGAAGCCAGGCCCACTCGGGTGTTCTCCTGGTTTCTGATGGGAGGGAGCTCCAGCTTCTGCAGCTTACCTGTCTCATGTGCCTCAGCGATTTGAACACAGACAGTTTCCGGGGCTGCCAGCTTCCACAGTCTGACCTTAAGGACAAATCTGTCAGACATTTGGTCAGCTCCCGCCCTTCTGCACCCTCCGGCAACACAGGGGCCTTGTCCTCCTCTTCAGCCTCAGAGTTGTCCCAGCTTTCTGATTCCTCTTCTAAGTCTACAGGAGAGATGATAAGGATTGTTACAGAACATCTCTCCCCCAGTGTGACAGACTTGTTCCTTGACCGCTGCAGGCCCAGGCATTTTGTGATTATGCCCAGCGTCACTGGTGCTTCTGCATGTCCCTGTGGCTACTCTCCTGGGAGCATTGAGAGGACAAAAAGGGATTCAGGGCTGTTTACATGGCCTGGGTATCACACTATGTTTTAGGATGACTTACTAAAAGTTGTTTCCTCATTGGTAGAAAACTCACAACACCGAGCAGAATGTTGCACTGAGTGTTTACTCAGTATGTGCTCTACTACACGCTCTCCCAGGGTTCCACACACTTAGCCCTCTGACTTGCTGAGGTCAACACTACCACCCCCATTTCACAGGTGAAAATAGAAAGATTTGTTTGAGAGTCTGCATAACAGTCTTCACACATAATTGCATTCGTGTGACAATTAAGACCTGAGGGGAGGGGTATGCAAAACAAAGCCAAGTCTGTGTGATTCCAAAGTGAGTGCCCAGCACAACCTAGACTACAGCAGAGCACCTGGCATCTCACACCCCTGAAACCTTCTGGAAAACTGACTTCTCTGTGCAAACACACCTCAAGAGCCTGGCCCTGCCACCTGCCCTGGCCTCGAAGTCTGTGACTGACACACGAATGAACGGTGCTAGGGCCACCGGACATGGGCATGTGAGGACAAATGTGAAGTTCTGTTTTCTGAGCATGCTGTGCTCTTGCTGAGACCTCACTCCTGACCTTCCCCACTTGGGAGACCTTGCTAAAGTGTAAGTGTGTGCAGGTCAAGTACCTGACCACAGATCACCTGAAAGGGCTCCAAAGGGTTAGAAGGCCCATTCTTTGCAAACTGAAGCACAAGATGCGTTGTTAGTAACAAACTGTGCCCAACACACATTCCAGGGTCCCTGGGAAGTGAGCCTGATACACAGGACTCTGTACCCCAGGTGTGGAGATTCTGACCACGAACCTGGGGAGGCAAGGAACTTGGGAGACTGGGGCACCATTGCCCTTGCTGGAAAACTTGGGCCCAATTGACACAGCACTATTTTTGTTCTGAGCAAGGAGTAAGAGACTTTCTCTAAGGACAAGCTCTGGCTATTACTGTAAGATATGGGCAGGAAAATCTTTAGTCAATTCTCTCTTGAGACACCCCTAATCTTAGACTCTGTAAATCTATCTGGGGAATGAACTATTTCAAGACACCATCAAGGAAAGTGAAACAAGAAAGCACAACAAAAACATAAAGAGCAATGGGCCAGCTTTTAGGAAGGCTCATCACAGTCTTCCTCAGAGCCACATCTCTCTACATCAGCAACTCCTGCCTGGAAGCCAGGAGCTGGGTGGCTCCCACAGTCACCTCAGGTAACCCCTGCCCCCAGAAGCACGCAGCCTCACCAGCAAGCTTCTCCATCTGCACCAAGGTGTCCTCTGTCGGCGCGCCCTCTAGGAGTTTCTCTGTCAGCCGGCTGCCACACGCCTTCAGGAGCCTACAGAACACAGCGCCCGGTAAGAAGACTTTTTGCCAAAGGGAAGCCTGGCAACTGTGAGTTTACAAGAAACATAGTCCTAAAAGAACAAGCTGGCCAGGCAGAGTGGCCCACATCTATGGCCCCAGTGACTTAGGAGGCTGAGGCAAAAGGACTGCTTGAGGCCACGAGTTCAAGGCCAGCCTGGGTGACATGGTGAAAACCTGTCTTACATAAACAAAATGAAAACATCCTAGCTGCCACCACAAGGACACAGCCTGATCTGGAATGTAGGTCATTCTTCAAGACATGACTGAGGTCCTTCATGAAAGGGCATGGGAAAAATAAGGGCATGGGAGCTAGTGAGAACTGCTTGTTCTGATCCCGGTTTAAAAGTCATCACTGAGCTTGAAGTGTGGCTCAGTGGTAGAACACTTGTCCTGCATGCACAAGGCCCTGGGCTCACCTTTGAGACCAAAGGGAACACTGAACATGTACTGTGCACTGGACAGAATAATGGTATTATGGTTATATTTATACTTGAAATGCCTGGGCTAGTGAGTTCAAGGCCAGCCTGAACTACATAGTGAGATTCTATCTCAAAAAAATTTTTTTTTAAATTAAATACAGAAAAGAGAGAGAAGAGAACACAGTAAAATGGTGATAACTGCTAAAGCTGGATGGAGGGTGGTAACTGGTTCACTGCACTGTTTGCTCTACTTTGGATCTGTCTGAAATCTCTAAAATAGAAGTGATTTCTACAATAAAGGAGCGCTGGGTGTGTGGCACATGCCAGTAATCTCAGCACTCGGGAGGCTGAGGGAGAAGGATTGGAGCCAGTCTGAGGCCTGCCTGGGCTACACAGCAAGTTCAAGGTCACCCTGAACTACATAGTAAGATCTTGTCTCAAAAAACCTAAATAAATAAATAAATAAATAAATAAATAAATGGCTCAATTTAACCAATGTCTACAGACAGACATGCGTCATTAGCATCCCATGACACTGTCAGGCAGCATCTTATCCAAGCACTGCTGGATATACACTCCACTGCTACCTAGGATATTGTTTTGTTTTGTTTGAGACACTGTCTCCTTCTAGTTCAGACTGGCCTTGGACTCGCTGCAATCCTCCTGCCTCAGTGTCTTGAGCACTGTGATTACAGGCATGTACCACCACACCCAACTTGACTAAGAAAGATGCCATTATGTGGCAAGTGACTACTTGTCAACACATCATATTGTACACTATTAAAAAAAAGTATACAGAGTCTGCCAAAAAAATGGATACACACTTCAGGAAAAGAAAAACTTGTATAAATATTTTAATACTAAACTTACTGAGAGATCATGAGATTAATAAAAGTTTCCTTAGGCCTCTACAGTCACAAGAGGTGTTCAAAGTGGTGGCCATTAGCTTCCAGACATTTAGTATTTTTCTTTTCCTGAAGTGGGTATATAGTTTTTTGGTGGACTCACATATACATATATAGTAATAACTCAGTTCATGAACGCTACTATTTGCAAATAATTCAGTTCGCAAACATAAGTGTTTGGCAAAACTTTGCTTTCATTCACAAACTCTGCAATGGGTCACCTTTCCCAGAATCAAGGAAGGAATTAAGTTCATGAACATAGGTACCACGGTATATATGTACATATATAATTTTCACTTGTCTACTTAAAAAAATTTATAAATACAGGAAAGACTGTATGACAGGTGGAGGAACAGATACTTTTCAGTTTGCATGATCTTAGGAGGTGAACTTGGGTCCACCTTAGGACTTCTTCCATGCCAGGACAGATGTATACTACAAGACATGGACTTTAAGCTGATCCCCACATGGGAACAAGCTGAGGGTTGGGGATTCTGGCCAGAAGATACCCTGTAGTGGGAGGACAGAAGAGTGCACAGCCAGAAACATACTAGCAGTTGCACAAGTCCACAAATGCACCGACACTCAAGTGCTAGAGGCTAATCCTCCCCAACAGGCAACAGCACACACTTCAACCAAACACCAAGTGCTGGAAGGGACAGCAGGTCCCTGCTGAGCTCAGGGCCATAAAACCTTGTAGATCCCACCCCTTGGACGGGGCACTCTGGAGGTGCCAGTTCCATTTTTCACTGCCCATAGCCAGCCCTGTTCACCCTGCTCCTCCAGTCAGGCCTCAGTTGACTACAGGCCTGGCCAAAAAACTCCTGTGACCTGAGCCAGAAGACCCAGCTAAGCCAATTCTGACTTCCTAACCCACAGCAGCTGTGAGATAAATGTTTTCATTGTTTTTTTAAGGAGCGGATTATTGGTCTTGGTACAGAAACATTTTTTTGCTAACAGTGGGAAGAAAGTTCCACCTAAATTTTTCTTCTCTCCACCAGGGGAAAGAGGCCCAGAGAACACCCATTGGCCAGTTCCACACTCACCAAGGGGCACACACAGGGCCCAGGCTCTCCCAGTAGGCAGCCCAGCAAACTCGGCAAGGACTTTCTCCCAAAACTAAGGATAATCCAACCAACACTAATGACTGTTCTCATTCTAACAGGGGCCAAAAGCCACAAGGCACTCATTACCAGGCAAAGGAGGTGTGCAAACAGGCCCACAGGTTGTCATCGCTGGTCAAGGAGGTGAGTGAGCGGGCTGCATTGCCATTCCTCTGGTGCAGGAAGGGCGTGAATGCCGTGTTCATCCTTTGAGCACGCTGGGGGCATCCAAACTGCTCTGCCTCAAACACCTGCAATGCCAAGGGGAGAGCAGCCTATAATAAAGCCAGCCACTGAGCCAGCCACTCCTTCCCCCAGATACTCTTACTCTGTCCTCTTGACATAGAACACAGAAAGCACCTAAAGTCTGACCATCACACACAGTCTGACTCTGTCCCCTTGCAAAAGGGAATTGGTAGAGATTTCTCCACTCACCTATTAGATACTTGGGCCACACAAGCACTGCAGCAGCCTTGAGTACTGATCTCCAGGTGCTCTGGCCTTCCCTTCTGCACACGAGTGCCATGTGACTACCTCTAGCAACCAGAGCAAAGGCAGGGCCCTCCACATTTCAACACGGGCCAAAAACAGGCCCTGTGGTCTGGAGACACTGCGATCTGAGGGCTCTCACCACTGCACTCTGTCCTATGCTGAGACAGCAGTATAGTGCAAGGCCTCTACTTGGGCGCCGGGGGGTGGGGGTGGGGGGGATGGGTCTGACCAAGACTAATGGGCAGTCTCTGACATGAAGGGCAGGGGAAGTAAAGACAGGAAGGAGGAAGCCAGTGACCTGATTGCAGCAAGGAAACCAGAGGTAAAGGAGACCCAGGACAGTGAATACAGGTGAGACAAGAAAAGCAGGCAGCTGGCCAGGATGCCCATCACAGGACCTCAGTTCTGAAGCCAAGAGGAAGGTTGGGCAGCACAGCAGCCGAAGGACCAACAGTAGCAAAGCTGTCTGGGTTACTGGCATCCACACCAGAGTAAGAAGAGACTCCAGTAGTCTCCGGTGCCTCCCTAAGATGTTACCTTGAGGGCCTTGCCCTGGAGCTCATCAATGATCCCTCGGATCTTCCCGAGCAGGAAGGGCCAGGAGTTGATGAGGTAAATCCGGTCCATCATGATGGCAATGATGCTGTACCAGCGCTGGAAGCCCCTGGCCAGGCTGTCTTTGATGAAGAAGGTGTGGCTGAACACAAAACCATGTTGCTCATCCCCAAAGAAAATGGGCCCCTCACGGCCAGGGCACACCTGGGAGGAAATCACAGTAACTCAAGAACAGTTCTCTCTTTGCTTCGGTGACACGAGGTCAAAGTTTCCCTTTCAGACTTTCTTTTTTCTCACTGCCTGGGATGGAACTCTGGGGCTTGTGCATGCTAAGCCAGGCAAGTTCCCCACCGAGTCACACCTCCAGGCCCTCCTCAGACCTCTGCTGGCACAAGTTAGCCAGCAATACTCATAGGGAGAGTGGGAGGACATAGATGAGAGCAGAAAGCTCTTGTGAGCAAACTCACTTTTTTTTTCTTTTCCTGGTGCTGGGAACAGACCTCCCACAGGGCCTTGTACATGCTAAGCATACACTCCATCACTGAACAATACCGCCCACAGTCCCAGCAAATTTTTTGTTGGAACCAGGGGCAGCAAACTTTCTAGAAGTAACATTTGTTACACGGAGTTCTAGGGCTGGTACACTAGGCTCCTTACTTTTTTTCATCTTGAGCCATAAATGACTGCTGACAAATACTTTTTCTATCCTACACTCAAATGTGCCAAGGTGCTTGTCTGAGAAGAATGAAGAACCAACAGATCAAAACAGCCACTACAAGTTCGATCCCTGGTACCAAAAACAAAACAAAACAAAAAACAACAACAGCCACTACAGTCAAATCTGCATTCTCTGTTCTTAGAGAGCCCTCAGTCCCTCCCTTGTGACATCTTTAATCTTAACACACACATGAAGTAGATATGACCATCTGCCTGCCAGGAGAGGCACAGCAGGAAATTAAGGAAGGGAATTATTGACAGTGGTCACAAAGCAACAGTGAGTCAGCAGCAAGGGCTCAGGGTGTGATGGAGTGCAGTGACAAGAAATATCCTAACTGTGTCATGAGTTCCTAAAAGAAACTAAAAGCCAAGACTCAAGTGTAACAGAAGCAGCCACAGTTTAGGAACAAATCGATTCACTCTTTAGGAGGTACTGACTGAGAGCAACATGTGGTGAACCCTGAGACATACAGTGATGACTGAGACAATACAAAAAGTGATGTTTGATACAGTGACTACATATGCTAGAAATCATTCATATCTCAGAAATGAATCCAACAAGAATAGGCAAAAAGTGGTGCTTAAAGTGAAAACCTAGACTGGGTGTGGTAGTGCACACTCATAATCTCAGCACTTGGGAGGATGGCTGCATGTTCAAGCCTCGCCTAGTCTGCACTACATAGTGAGTTCAAGGCCACCCTGGACTCCATAGTAAGACCTTGTCTCAAAAAAAAGGGGCCGGGGATTTACCTCAGTGGTTCCAGCACCTGGCTCGAAAACACAAAGTCCTGAGTTCAATCCCCCATATCAAAAAAAAAAAAAAGAGAGAGTGAGAGAAAGGAAAAAAAGAAGGAAAGCTAGTAGCATCTATTTAGAAAACTAGAGTCTATCGTTACTTATCCCTTTAAGTTCAAGGCAACTAAGGCATGCCATACTCCAGACTGCAGTGACTGCCAGGCCTTCTGGGAGAAGTCAGCCTTTTGTCTCCTGGTCTATAACTGCAGCACTGAACCTGCACATAGCCCCAGGCTCACCTCGCAACTCAGGCTCCGGACACAGGCCTGGCGGACAATGCTGAAGAGCTGGGGGTGGTTGGGGTGCTGGTGACTGACGTACTTAATCGAGGTCTCTTTATCGTGGCTGATATAGCCTGGGTGCCCTGCAGCAAGTGACCGGCAGCCCTATCCACAAGAAGGAAATGAAGTTAATTAGGTTACAAACTGTTTTCCTTGTACTGACTCTGAGATTTGTACTCATCTGAGGACTTAAATGTTTCCTAAGTAGGAAAACCAGGTCCCAGGACCCAGGGTTCATAAGAGTTGCCAGAGGCCAGAAGGCATACTTACTGAGTGCTTATGCAGCAGATATTATGAAGAGTTTTGAATCCTTACCTTACTTAATTCAAAGTGCAACCCTAAGAGGTGATGCCAGGAAGACGCCCCATTTTATAGAAGATAAAACTGAGGTTGAGCTGGGAAGGAGCGAGTCCCAAGGACCAAAGCCATGCCATTCTTCTGACCAGTGCCACTAATTCCCCTCACCCAGGCTTTGGTCTTTGGTCCTGAATAACATGTGGCAGAGGCCATGACCAGAGTCAAAGGGTCCAGAGTGGGACACTGGCCTTCACAGTGTTGGTGTGCCAACCTGAGAAGGTAGCACTCAGACCATCTGCTTGGGGGAGTCGGGGCCACATCCTGCTTCAGTTCTGCCACACTAGTGCATCTCACAGAACACTGAGACCAGCCCCTCCCGAAAGACAGATTCAGGACTCCATGGCAACCTGGACCCCACCTAAGTGGCTCGGCTGAGCCCTCCCAGACTCCTCCTTCCCGGGCCCAAATGATCTCCCTACATTGTCTTTGGATCCCTTGCTGGTGTTTCTAGCAATTGCACATTGCCTACTTCTTAGTAGAACCAAACAAAAAGTCTGTGTCGGGAGCAATGCTACATAATTTTAGGGTAAAATCATTTGGTTAGCCTAGTTCTCCTGCCTACAGCCCAGCTATGGAATTCCGAGACATAATTCCATTTTGGCCTCCTGTCACAACTGAGACCTCAATGATCCAGGGATGCTGTGATTCTCCAGGACAAGATTACACCAGCTGTAGACATCCCGGGAGGAACAAAATCTTTATCTACTCAGTTCCTCATTGTTCTTGGATTGTTACATCTTGTTTACCCAGATGTACTGAACTCTCTGCAAGTCATTTGTTTCTCCCGATGTAAGTAAACTGGGGCTTTCGGCTTTGCCAACCAGAGGAGCACTGATCAGACCCAAAGCTCAGCTTCTTCTCAGTCTCATTTTTCTACCTTTCTCGTAACTCGCCTTGTGCTGCCATGGCTCACAGGAGACTAGGACTTACTGCAGAGGTTCTAGTAACGTCCCCTTTCCCTGTTCCCTACAGTCTGGAGTCTTGTTTGCCCTGGAACGGCAAGTAGAACCCTCAACCCAGATTTCAAGCCCAACCCAGAGCCACCACCGAGGTGGACTGTTCAACTCTTTCCCAGAGCTCAAAAACCAACGTAACAAAGAATGCCAGGACTCTTGTGAGAAAGAAACTCCTCTGGGGACATTGGACTGAAGGGATCCAAGCCAAGGATGGTTGCGGTGTACAAACACAAAGGTAAATGCCATACTGGGGTGACAACTACCCGCTGGAACAGAGCAGATCAAAAAGGCTAAAAACTGGGCTGGTGTTCGTGGCACATGACTGTAACCCCAGCTACTCAGGAGGCTGAGGTAGGAAGATCAAGAGTTCAAGGCCAGCCTGGGCAACTTACCAAGACTTGTTTCAGTAAGATTTCAAAAAAAACTGTAAATAAGTGCTAGGGAGGTAGGTCAGCCATATAGTGCTTGCCCAGCATGTACAAAATCCTGGGTTCTATCCCTGGTACTGGGGGAAAAAAAACCCACAAAAGCTAAAATTGAGACAAAGGGAAAGAACCAAAGGTATCCTTAGATAAGCACATTCAAGGGCCTACTGAGAACCTGAGTCTGGGTCATCATCTGAAGGCCTCACCCAGTGCTCTCAGGACCCTAGGTCTCCTGCCCTTCTCACACCCCCCATCCCACCTCCAGTAGAGAACAAAATGTTCCCAAGATCCCAAAGACACTTGCCTCGCACATGTCCGACTTTTTGGGCCCCGGGCTGTTAGATTCAGCACTGGTCCCTTCAGCTGGGCTGTGGGCACGGACCCGACTGCTCATCTGGATGCCGCCCTCCTCCTCCTCGGCCTGCTCGCCCTGGCCAGGGCTGTCTCCGCTCCCAGCTCCCTGGGGCAGGGGTGCGTGAAGAACCTCTGTGCAGAACAGAGTTCGAGGGCCATGGAGCTCACAGAAGTGACAGAGGGCGACGATGGCATTCATGGTGCCTTGGAGGTAGGGAAGAGGCCTGTAGGGGCAGGGACACCATCAGCAGACTTGTACCTGCCACATCCCATAATCTCCCCATCGCCCCAAGAGCACTGGAACCACCTGATATCACTAACAAGTTTCCTGCACAGCACAAGCAAGTCACCTACCCAGCCAGCAGCTGTTCTGTGGAAGTGGCGGAAACAGGGTGAGCCTGGCAGGGATATGGAATCAAGGTAAGTCCCTTCCTCAAGCTTGGAGCTAGTGAAACAATTTAACATGTTCACAATGGGGCCCTATATGCATGTCTGTCCCATCAAGTGGCTTGTGGTTCAACCCACCCAATGAGAAAACCATGCATGTACCACTGAAGGTTCAAGCCAACAGTAACATGTTAAAGTCCGCAGTACCCAGTGCCATCAGAGGTGGAGGCTGGTGGTGAGTTATGAGGCAATTTATCCCTCCTCAAAGGAAGGCCAGCAGGTGAAGGGCCTCTGTTTAGGGCAAATCAGGGAAGGCTTTAAAGATGAGGGCATGGCCACATGTGGGTGGAGGCAACATCTGTAGACCACAGCAGGACAGGCAGAGTTAGGGGCCAGGGTACAGCTCAGTGGTACAATGCAGGCTTAGCATCCATCCTCAGAACCACCACAGAGGGAGGACAGCTACAGCCAGCATTCCTACCATCTCTGATGTGTGGACACTGTAGGCCACACTGGCTGGCTGGCGGGTCTGAAATACCAGGCTAGAGTGGCCCCAAACTCTGCAGACCACAGCCACATGTAGCAATTTAGACTTAAACTTACAGCAAAGCTCAGCTCCTCAGTCTTGACAACCAAGTTTTCAGTGCTCACAGAACACACGGTTCGTGGCCACCATCGGAGCAGTGCAGGTTATGGGACAATTCTGTAATCCATAGAAAGCTCCACTGGAACACTTTGCTCAGGACAATAGAAAACCATTCACATTTCTAAATGTGGGACAGTACAATGGGCAATGGCCAGGGCCCAAATGTTCTTCTCTTTTGGGGAGCTCCCCCTCCAGAATGTCCTCACCCCAGGCAGGCAGGCATGGAATAAGGCTTGGCCAGTCAAATGGCCTGCCTGGGATGTTTAACCTAGGAAAGCAAAGCAGGGAGATTCAGTGTAAATCTGCCCAACTGGCCAGGTATGGACAGACCCCTGGGAGTCCCACAGCAATGTCAGCTACACTATCAGAGATGGTGGGGCTGAGGGCGAAGGACTATGACATCCCGCATCTGGCTGTTTCTCATCAAGACTCAGCCCCCACTTGCCTGTCCCTGCTCAGAACCTCCCTAATCAGCCCACAGGGACAGGTAATCCTTCCTTTCCTCTTATTAGTCCCCTCCCTTTATCATCACCCCTTCCCCTGCTTTGAGTACCAATGAAGGTTCATCTAGTTAACTGCTGTATCCCAGCATTTACAACAGTTCCTGACACAGACGAGAGGCCAAATAAGCAGGTGCTGGGTAGATTTGGAGTTGCCCAAAGAGAGATGACACTTGTCACAAGAGTAAATGGATGTGTCCATGGACAGGAAAGATTCAAGAGCACAACCATGGAAAGACCAGAATCTGAAAGTCTAGTGGCACAGGAACCAAGAAGACTGAGTCTAAATAGAGGGCTCACAACAATGGGGTCAAGGACAATGATGGTTTACGAATACACAGTGGACTGGGGGGCATGGCTCCATGGCAAAGTACATGCCTAAAAACGAATGAGGCCCTGGGTTCCATCCCCAGCACTGCACTTAAACAAGTATTCACTGTGGAAGAGATGAAATGATTACAGATAGAATAAGGAGGTAGGGGAATGAAGAAGGGAAAGCAGGACCCAAAGTAAAGACAGAGGCAGTAACCCTGGAAAAGGAGGTCACATCTTCCTTTGAAGCAGAAATGGAAGAGAACTAAGGTTCCTTTCAGAATTGATACTAACCTTAAATTTAGCAGAATCACACCTTCACCAGCCCGACTAGACGAGAGCATGCAAAGACCTGCCACACAAGTCACCCATGGCAACAGCAGTCATATGCGAAGACTTGACATTTTCTAGGGAAGGAAAAACAAAATCACAGGTAATTCTAAGAGCAGTGACTTCTGTAGCATGAAAAAACCATTCAAGCAGCTTATAGCCAACTTCAAATCAAAGCATCACAAAAATTCAGAGAATCACCCTTTGTTGTGGTTTAGATCTTATGGTCCTCAGACGATGGTGCTAATGGAAGGTGGTAAAATTTTTAGGAGGTAGGTTTAGTGGGAGGAAGTTAGGTCACTGGGGACGTGCCCTTGAAGGGGATATTGGGACCTCTGCCCCTCTGCTTCCCAGATGCCATGGAGGCATGCAGCTCTGCTCCCTGACATGGTCCAACTGTGATGTTCTGCCTCATCCCAGGCCCAAAGCAACAGAGCCAAGCAACCAGGGACTGAAACCCTGAACCAAAATAAATCTTTCCTCCTAAGTTCATTATCTTAAGTATTTTGTCACAGTGATGGAAAACTAAGATATCTGTGGGGTTTTTTGTTTTTCCCAAAGTGGGAATTGAAGCGAGAAGCTCACTTATGCTAGGCAAGCACTCTACCACTGAGTTACATCCCCAGCCCTACACCTGTGGTCCTGAATAGCTTAGCCCTTTTGCTTTCTAAGCCATGGCTGACAAGCTGACATCACACCTGAAATTTTAGCTGAAGTCTTACATCTCTATTGCAATATTTGAAAAAAAGATCTCCCAACTTCCCCAAGAGGGATGTAATCATTATGCACTGCAAACATGTACTAATATAAAAATTAAAATTAAAAAAGAAAAAAAAAATCTTAAACATAAATATTTAAATACCTTTTGAAAATAGAAAAGTATTTTCTTTTCTTTCTTTTTTGAGACAGGGTCTCGCTGTATAGTTCAGGCTGGCTTTGAACCCACTATATAGCCCATGCTGGCCTCAAACTCACAGTCCCCCTCCTGCCTCAGCCTCACAAGTGCTGGGATTACAGACGTGCACCACCATGCCTGGCACTAGAAAGTATTTTAAAAACATGTAGTCCCCCTCCTTCTACTATTTGTTTGTTTGGGGGTTTTTTTGGTACTGGGGATCAAACTCGGGTCCTTCTGCTTGCGAGGCAGGCGGCAGAACCACTGAGCTAAATCCCCGGCCCTCCTTCTACTATTGATTGTAAGGAGGCTGTTCTGGCAACACACACAGCAAGCCAGGTCTAGAAGTTTCTCTTTCCCTTTTCTAATGGGAAGGGGAAACTACTGGCAATGCTGCTACTTCCCAGCATCTAGGATTAACATACTACTCTGCTATTACTAGTTTTGTTTTGATGAAAAATATTGTCCAACAAGAGTTCTGAACCTTTGGATCACACACACTACAGCCCCAGGCAGCCAGTGGGGAGGAACCCTAGATGACACTTTGCTTCGGAGTGATACAGACCTACAAACTGGGTCTGTACCCCTTAGCAGCCAGCCGGCATCACATGTTACTTAACCTCCCTGAATGCCACCACAATGCTGAGAAACACACTTCTCGGGGTTGGCACTACGCATCACATCTGAATTTTGGGCAGCATGACATCAGTTTTTCAGTCACTCTCCAATTCTAAGATGCATGCTCAACAAATTAATGTAGGTCTAAAAATCACCCTAACAACCTCTCCAGAATTCAAGGAACACACAGAAACCCCTCGCCATCATCAGACCTAAAGCAAGTATTTAAATTCCTCCAAGAGGTGAATACCTGTCCATGTCCCCCACTGGCTGAGCCACAGGCCTGGCCCTGGACAGTGATACCTGCATCAGCCTCCCACTCCCTGGTGCCCCTTGCCCCTGGGTCCTCTTCATCCTTACTTCCTATGCTTGTCTCATTGGACCATGGAGGATTAAAGACGCCACTAAACCATGTCTGTGGTGGTACATTCCTGTGAGGCTGAGGCAAGAGGATCACAAGTTTGAGTCCACCCTGGGAATTAGCAACTAATCAAGACTCTGTCTCAAAGTAAAAAATAAAGGGCTGGGGATGCAGCTCAGTCCAAAGGCCCTGGGTTCAATCCCCAGTACTACAAAAGTAAATATAAAAAGGCCACTAAGTTAGACCATGCTGTAAGTAAATACGGTTATTATAATGGATCTTATCCAGCAGTGAGCAAGCAGCTGCTAGCACTATATAATCTACACAGAAAGCCTAAGTCAGAGCTGGATCCCAACAAGGACTCGCTGGATGAAAACTTCTGCAGGGGATTTCTTCCAGTTCAGACTCACTTCCACTTCTACTGCATCTACTGATTCCACCTGGATTTCCAATTACAGAGCTCCCTGACATAAGACACCAGAAAGACAAACAGTTGTCATGTGCCACTGTTGCTCAATTACTTAATGACAACAGTGATAATCTAGTGCCTCCAGCACTAGACTGACTGTGGCCTTTTCTGCCATGACAAAGTTCCTCCAGTCACAGCTGGGCACTATGGGTTGTGGCAAGCACCCAAGAGCTGAAGAACCAGGACCTACTTCCAGCAAGCTCTTCCTTGCCCTCTGCTTCTCAAGGCTGCTGGTGACCATGAGGACCTCAATCCACAACAAGCCAAAGGGCTAAATATTGTTTCCAGGGCATAAAGATAAGTCTGACAATAGTATCCAAACCAAAGAGGAGCAAGGGCCTCTTCCTGCCCTGAATAGTGAGTTAGGCCTATCAGCTCATCAGAGGCCTTTCTGGAATGCCAGCCAGGGAGAAAAGGAAGGAAAACACACAGTCTCCCTCAAACTAGGTATGACACGGGGATTTAGCTCAGTGGTTCCGCCTCCTGCCCCGCAAGTGCAAGGACCCGAGTTCGATCCCCGGTACCAAAAAAAAAAAAAAATCCTATCCAAACTACCTACGACAAAATCAGGCAGGATGGTGGGGGTAGGGGAGTGAGTGAGAGAGTACTCCTCTGGGCAATATTCAGTGACTGACCAGCAGCTTCAATCCAGGTTACCTCCCTCATCCCGGTAGTTTATGGATGTGTGCCTCACCGTTCCTCTCCATGTC
The DNA here is from genome assembly GCF_000247695.1 of Heterocephalus glaber. Next base: position 4,158,155 of record NW_004624849.1, on the reverse strand, counting down.
AGGGTCCAGTGAAGCTACCCACTCAGCCCTAACCCTCCAATCACTCTCCCACCTCGGAACAACCCAAACTCAGCCCGATCCCCCTCCACCTATCCTCGAGCCAGATCTCTTCCCAGAGAACACCCGCTCATCCCAAACTACAAAGTAGCAGCCCCGCCCCTAACTGTACCAGGTAGGTCACGATTGCGGGCCCCAAACCCAAAAGGGCGCAGCGGGGGGCACCTCTGTCCCCGACCCCGCAGGGGGCATGTCAGCCCCGGTTGTAACAGTCGAAAGGCGCTGGATGAACCCAAAGCCGCAGCACTCACCAGTGATGCCCGCACCTCTAGCAGCCAGCGCCGAGCCCAAAGCGCGTGACTCGGCCGGACCGTACCATCAGCCCAATGCTGTCAGGGGTGCAGGAAACGCCCGAACGGCCCTGCACCTCGAGATATGCGAAGCCCTCCAAACCCCGCATTCAGGAACATGGACATGGTCCCAAAACTCTGAAGACTGGCGCAAAGTCCGGCACAACTGCCAAAAACCTCCCTCTTGGCCACCCCCTACTCCCCCCCCCGCCGAGAGTACAGAATGGTTCAAACCGCGCGTTCTGGGACTCCTGGAGGAAACCATTCCAAAGGCGAGGGGATGTCGAAATTTAAAAGCCGTTTTAAAAAGAATTTGTGGGAAAGTACAGCCAGTGTAACACGCTGTTAATACAGAAAAGAAACAAGATAGAGAATGAATTTCTAAGAGCCCTGTGTTTTCTAATGGATTCACCAATCATTTTAGTTAAATTGTAGACGGAGTGGAACGTGCTGGCAGGTGGTGGGGAGGAGGCGGTCAAGTGTTGCGAGTGAGCAGCTAGTTGCGTAACTGGAGATTGGCGGGGCAGGGCTGCGCATGTGCGTGTCTGGCTCCTCTTTCCGCTTACTCAACATAGTAGTACACCCAAAATTTGAAGAAGTTATAGAAAAGGATATTTTTAAGCCTATAGACCTGCTACTTAAAAATTAATTTAAAAGCCATTATTGCATGATGTAATCTGGGTCCTTTTGTGAAGAGCTCGAGAGACGAGGGTTAACTCTGGCGCCGCCAGCAGGTGTCTGGTGTGCGATGTGCAGTGCGCGGCGTGCGGTGCTCAGAGGAAGCTGGGACCGCCAGCCGTGGCCCTGCGAAACTTCGCAGAGGCCCTCGGTGCTGTGGTTCCATTAGGGTGTCCACAATGTGATTATCAGGCAGTGCTGGGGGAAAGCCTTAGCCATTTGGAATAGAAGTGGGTGGTGGGGTTTTTCAAACCACGGAGGTCACTTTCTTTGAATTCCATGTCATGTTGAAAAGAGACCGTGAGAAAAGAACGAAATTGCAACTTGTGTTTTCTACCTTCATTTACTGGCCTGGTGGAGATCATTGTTCTTACCAATCCAATTCTGCCTGATGCTGAATAGCACAAAGACTTGATTTACAGGCCAACTTACAAAACATTTTCTGAAGCAAAGATACATCCAAGGGTATAGTGATTTGGGATTCTCTTTTTCCTTTGCCATAAGTAATACAGATACTTGTATTTTATTGCTTGCAAAATGCTTCGAGAACCTTAGTGAAAAGGTGCAAGAAATGTTTACAAACACCTCATACCTAAAAGAAAAACGTTATTCCCAACCTTTGTCAAAGTGAGTTGAATTCACGTTGAAAATGACCACCCTGCAATTCTGAATACAAATCTGATTAGCAAATTTCCATATGAGCAAAAATCTTACAGAACTTCCCACAAACTCCCATTAGTGACTGTGACTGGTTTTGCTTAACAAGACTAATATGTTTTAAATGAATTGTATTTGGGATTTTTTGTCATTTGTTTGGTTAATCTTTTTTCCCATTTTCTTTCAGTGGTAGGTGTTCCTTTACCATTGAGCTACACCCCACATTTATTAGTGGGGTCTTAAGCCAAGAACAAGGTATTTTTTTCATCTTGTATTTTTTTCTTGTTTTGGAATTACCTTTCTCAATTTGTTAGTGGAAGCCACCATCTTGTTCAAATTATCTGTTTCCATGGTGACAGGATAATGAAGTGTCCATGTGGAGGAAAGTTATTCAACCACTGGAATTTTCCTTCCTTCTTTCCCTCCTTCCTTTTTTTCTTTCTTGTTTTGTTGTTTTGATACAGGGACTCACAATATAGCCCAGGCTGGCCTTGAACTCAACAGTCCTGTTTCAGCCTCTCAACTGCTGGCATTACAGAAGTGTGCCACCATACTCAGTGGTATTTCCCACAAAATTTAATGTGCACTCACCGCATCTGGGCTCAACTTTTGCTATTCATATCTTTACTCAGCTACTTATTTCTTTAGGCGGTGCCTACTCAAACCTGTCTGTTAAAAACAAGTTGCCAAATCTTGGCCCCAGTGCATCGAGTGTTAATTAAACTGGGATCTCAGGATATCCATTTTGCAGGACACTCAAAAAATGAAAGTGTACACCTGAATTATCAGCACAAAAGGCGATTAAAGCTCACTGAAATGTTTAGAAAGATGCTAGCAATAACGTCCAAAAATTAGCAACTAAATGAAATAGTGTTAATCTCAAAGATTTACCCCATAATGAGATCTGTACGAAAGGTTACTAAAAGTATTGGGTATCCTACCAGCCAGCATTTAAACAGTATGGAATGTGTTTTTCCACTATTAAAACGTCCCCAAATTACATATTGTTGTTTAAAAAAAAATTTCAATACATATGCTAATTTGTTTCATTTACACTACTAGTTTATTATAGTTTGTTGAAAAGAAAGTTTTGTGTTATTATCTGTTTGGTTTTTTGGTAAGAATCTTTTTGGTTTATATCTTGTACTCTGAGTACTTTGAAGATAATGATACACAGTGTATTAACTATTGTTATTCTCTTGTTATTTTTATTTTTTCACAAAATTTTAAAAAATGATGCAATTAAGTATTCAAAAAATACCATTTGGATCAGAACAAAGATTTCTTGATGTTTTTCTGCCTTCTAACTAGTACTGAACCAAGAGGCTTAAGCCTGAGCTACAGCTGAGCATCTAGACTGACCAATTATTTCTGAGCTACCAGTTATCAGCATCAGAGCCAAATGGATAGAACAAAATATCCTGAAATTTTCTTTACAGGCTTTTTGGTGCACCTATACCAACATGGTCTCTCACACAGCTGCAGAATACAGTTGAGCTTAGCTAGCTGACTCCTGGTTTTCAGTTTGAGGAAGAAGGGGCATTTCACTTGTAAGCAATTGGATCTTAATATTTTTAATCACATCTCATTTAAGATTACAGGCTGTCTTAAAAATAATTATCTTTTGTTTCTTCGAGCAAGAAAATATTCCCTGTACTTCAGCTGTGGTTTGCAATTGGGGGGGGCGGGGTTGCCAGTGCTTAGAAGGAAGCAAGCAAGGGGTAATATTTAAGAAGGTGGAACTCATGTACAATTTCTAAGTCACACTGAAGTTTAAGCTAATTTTAGGTAATTAGACTATGTGTTCAAGGTTTGAATTATTAGTAGTCCAGTAATTTTTTTAAAGGGCACTAAGATTAAGGTGCATTTTTCACAATAGAAATTTCAAGAAACCTTTGAAAATTAATCTTCCTCTCTCAATTCAAATTTAACTGCTAGGCTTTAGAGTTTTAATCTGAAACTAGCTGCCTTTTGAATGCCTACTGGTTTCTAATCAGCTAAGGATCCAGACATATTAAATGTCTTTTGCAATTAGCAAAAGTTCTCTGGTTTCAGCTTTTGATCTTAGGAAAGGATACATTTGTCATTTTCACCATCATGAAGTAATTCAACTGCCTGAAAATACTGCCATTATATTTTTCTACTCACAAATGTCTGATTACCCAGCCATCTCCTTTCTCTGGGCCCTTTGCAACTTACAAAAACTTAACTTCATCTCTGAAAAGCATGTTAATAGTAGAGCATTGGAATACAAGGTAACCATGGCAAAGACAGAACAGGAAGCTGAACAGGTCAAGTTCACCAATAGTTCAGAACACTCAAAAAGCTTGGACTTAATTTTCCCCTCCTGCCATATTACCTGCTAGAAAAGTAAATGTCCCTGATTGGATTCCACCAGCACTATTCATTGACGGAGGCCACTTGCTATCTTGTACAGAAATGGTGTATTACCTAGCTTTGACTGAGATTTCAATATATTGACCAAAGTAAAAATGGTACCGTGCAGACTGGGCAGAAAACCCCCACTGCTTTATTGCCCATTAGTGCCACCCTGCCTCAGAAAACACTGCCATTTCAAAAGAATACAATGAGATGTTCCTCTAAAGAATACCTTATAGCAATATAATTCCAAACAGATCTCTCCAGCATACTCACTTGAGAGTCTATATTAAAAGTTAAGCGTCATCATTTTTGATTGGTTCATTTGGCATCAATCCATACAGAAATACAAATGTAATGCAAGTAATGGATTCAGAGGGCAATAATAATTCTTGATAAACAGGAGTATTAACATTTCAGACTATCATGAAAAGACAAACTTGTAAAAATCCTCACCAAACTGGTAGGTTCACTAGTAAACACTAACCCAAGGCTACATCTTGGGATCTCAGAAATAGCCCTAAACTCTCCTAAGTGCAAATTCACCATCTTCTGGTGCCATCAAAATGCCACAGCTGTTCAAAGTCAATATATTCACAAAGTATAATTTGCTGCTGAGAATTAAAGAAACAGCAAAGTCTATCTTAGCTACTCATACAGCAAATGAGCCTGATAACTTCCCAAGCCAAGACACAAGCAGAGCCTAGGCACTGTATCTGTCAGAGGAAACAGATAAGAAGTCCTAAAATATTTCCGTCTTAAAAATAAATGACAAAAAAGAAAGAACATATATGCATCTCCTTGACCTGGAAGATTTTCAAAAGTAACTCATGTCAGGAGAGAAACCATTCACCAGGCTTTTTTGGTGTTTTTCAATGCTGGGGATTAAATCAGAGATTTCATGTATGTTAGGCAAACTCTTTGCCAGTGAGCCACATTCTTAGCCCTTTTGTTTTGTTTTGTTTTGTTTTAAGATAGGGTCTCATCAAATTGCCCAGGCTGGCATCAAACTTGTGATCCTCCTGCATCAGCCTCCCAAGTAGCTGGGATTACTGGGCATGTACCAACTGAGCTTCGTAAGTTTAATAGAAAAAATTTGCCAAGAGCCATCAGCCAGGTACTGAAGTCTCTCCTCCTTTAGGGGTTGGGAATAAAGAGAAGGGACTAGGATTAGTAGAATTTGGAATCTGGAAGGGGCCAAGGAAGCTGTGTCCCTGATTTCAGTGTAGGGAGATGAAGATCCTGCTCCTGGGGCCTGTATCTCTCAGGGTGAGTTGAAGCCCAGTCTAGCGCCATGGAGGGGAACCATGAACTGGAATGAACTGCGCTTACTGGAAGCATTCTTGTTGGGCTGTGGTGTTCAGTGGCAAACAGAGGGACCTATTCCGCTCTTCTCCCTAGCTTTCTAGTTTCCTTCCTGCTGCCTCAAAGCTGTGGCCCCAGAATCACAAAGCAGAATACAGAAAGGGACATTTAAAACTGACACAGTAACCACCACTGCCCCCAAAAACTGGCCAAGATTAGTGGTTTGCAGATAGGAGGGCAAGGACTTATATTCCATATCCTTTTTCAGTTCAAAGTTTCCAATAATAATGTGGTATTTTAATGAATCAACCTTGGGAAAAATTGTGTCTACATCATTAAAGTCCACAAGAATTACATTACTGATAGCTACAGGGGATTCATAAACACATTTTAGGTGATTGTAATTTTAGATCCAGATAAATCAGAAGTTATTCAATTTTTTTAAACAGGGTCTGCAACTCACTATGCAAATAAAATAAATTCCCTTTAAATACAGTGCTTCCTCTTTTCCTAACTGCGGGTACATGTAAGCCTCAGTGAAAGTGATGCAACTCACCAGCAGGACTAACTCAAAAGAATGAGTTTAAAGGGGCCAACACTCTGCTAGCTTCCAGTCAAACCCACACTCCCAGGCAAATTCAGCAGGGTGCCTACTTTTGCATGAATGTTTTATTAGAACAGACTGTCTACTGCTGCTTCCCACACTAATGCAAAAGTTACAGCAGACAAGACCTTAAAACCTAAGTGTGGTCTACCGGGGTCACTTTTTACAAGATTTGGAAGGTTCTTTTTTAAAATAATGAAAATGTAGCCAGGTACAGTAATCCAAGCCTGTAATCCCAGTATTCTGGGCAGCAAAGCAGAAGGATCACAAGTTCAAGCCAGGTCTGGGTAACTCAGCAGCTTAGACATCCTGTCTCAAAATAAAAAATAAAAGGAGTGGGGATGTAGTTCAATGCAAAGGTCCTGGGTTCAACCCCCAGTATTGCCAAAAATAAAAACAATAATATAATGAAAACGTGATTATACAACTTGACACATTTGAAAAAGTGAATCGTGCTAATGTGAAAAAAAAATTTTTTTAGGAGCTGGGAATGGAACCCAGAATCTCCCTCTGCAGAGTAGGTAAGCACACTACCACAGCTACACTGCTAGCCAAGAGAAATGTCTTTCAAAGACCAAATTTAAATGTGTTTTAATGGGACCACACTTCACAAAGGCTCCACCCCATTCTGGGGCTAACCCAGTAAATCCCAGTCCAAAGTGCCAAGGGAGGAGGGGCCTTGAACATAATCCAAATGCACCTGTGCGGTTTACAGGACAATGCTTCAAGAAGAAAAAGTGGAGAAGGCCGCTGTAAGTAGAGAGATGGGGGAAAGACATTGTCAAACTGACCAGAGTAGCACACACCAAAGGTTAGACAATGTTTGAACCAACAGTATACTGGTTTCAATTCATACTGTCACTAACATGCATGCTAACTCAAACTTTAAAAACTAGCTCAAACCTTATAGACTCTTTCAGTTGTTTTTGGGGGGTGTGTGTGTGTGTTGCTGGGTATTGTATTTAGGGCCTTCACACTGAGCTACATCCCTAGCTCTTTTTATCTTGAGACACAGTCTCACTAAGTCTCCAAATTGCCTTGAACTTGCAATCCTCCTTCCTTAGCCTCCCAGAGTGCTGGGATTACAGGTGTGTGCCACTGCACCTGACTAGCCTTTTCTTTGGACCTGACATTCACTTTTAGAGTCAATTCTTCCAAATATTCCTAAAATCCAACTACTGCTGTTCACAATGACTGGGTTCATTAAAGCCTTTCCAAAGGGGAAAAAAGTGATATAAAAGACACATCAATGTTCAAGGACTAAAACAAAAAGGTAAATTTAATGCAATAACAATAATCTGAGGATAAATAAATCCACAACAGACTCTAAAGTTTGCAAATTTTTTCCTTTCTTTGCAGAGAGTGGTTTTCTGAAAGCACATAGGACTGAAGATGTCAAAACAAAATTGTATTTCTTAATGTCCAGGTGGAATAGGCTTGCTGCTCCCTGCTGCCTTCCTCTCACTTGCTTGCCGCTGGTCACGGTGACCGTTTCTCCTGTTGAACTCAGGATGGGTGTTAGTTTCAGGAATAACTGGAGGGTTTGTTTCCTGAATCATCTTCTTGTGAGCCCATACTCTGTGCAGGGGAGAGTGAGGCAGAGTGTCTATGGTTGCCTTTGTCAAGGGTCCCGCGGTTCCAAATAAGCACACCTGCTATCACCCCATTCCTAGGACCCAGAGCAAAGCTGCTCTGAGAACAATGAGAAAAACAACTGAGGGGGCCAAGGATTTAGCTCAGTGGCACCATGCCTACCTTGCAAGCACAAGGTCCTGAGTTCGATCCCTGGTATCAAAAAATAAAAAATAAAAACTGAGGAACCTCCCTTAGTCCCCATAACCATACTTCCAGGCCACTGCTGAAAATGTTCTTCCTTTTTTTTTTTTTTTGCAACAGGGTCTTGCTATGTAGTTTAGACTGGGCTTGAACTCCCTAGGTAGCCCAGGCTGGCCTTGAACTCATGGCAATCCTCCTGCCTCAGCCTCCCAAGTGCTGGGATTATAGGCTTGTGCCACCATGCCTGTATTGAAAATGCTCTTAACAAGTGTTTTTCTGTGAACTTACTGTTTCAAGAACAACAGGCAACTTTATCACTAGAAACCAAGTTCCTTTGCTATGTAACAATACGCCTTCTTCTCCACCCAATCCCACTTCTTCAAGGAGGAAATCCTTACTTTTTGCACGAACTGAGGATTGACGGTGATCTCCTGGTCCATGGCCTTCAGCCGCTCGTCCAGCTCTATGCACTTCAGCATCTGTACAACAGACCAGTGAGAACATGGTTAGCAGGTAGACCTGTGTCAATCACATCTTCCGTAATCTAGACTGTTAATGTAGGGAGCCATAGGTTCACAATCCTGACCCAAAACCCCTGGCTAATGGGTTCTGGAGTCAGAATCATATTGGATTCAGAAAGTTATCACAGTACAAGTACTATATATGACCTAATACTCCAGCAAGGTCAAGGCAACACTCATGGTCAAACACATTCAATATCTTTCATAGTGAAACAAGTATATTTACACTAAGGGAAATAAATGAAACCTACCCACCATTTCAGGTTACATTTTGCCACCAAATGAATTACCAAATAAACTTCCAGTTTTCAGGCTGTATTATTATTTTTTAACTTCAAAACTGCAAAAAAATGGACTGTAAGGTATCCTGTGCTAGTTACTATGTGTTGCTTTTAGGCTTCTGTATGTAACGCTGGCTCAACCATTTTCCAGCTCATGGGTCAGAGACACAGACGGCCCTGAAGACCACCTTAGCCCCAGGACCCAACCCTGAACACACACATGCACTAGAAGGCACACAGGCGGTCTCTGCTGTGACCCGCACTGCCGCAACTGTGCCAAGCTTGCTCCTAACCTCCCCACCCAGACTCCATAGAAACAAGGCTCCACATTGTAAGTGGGTGAGAGGTATGGCTAAGACTGTACAGACTTTTCAAGTATTTTCAGAGTGAGCCAGTTGGGAAATCTAACCACCAGTTATTTATAGCCATACAACCAGGAAAGATTTTAAGCAGGCCATTTTGAAATTAATTCTCTAGGAAGGAAGCAACTACCTGTACTTAAAACTACAATTATGCTGGAGCATAGAGCAGCACTTCAAATACAGCAGTATTCAATCAAGAAAGCCTAAACCTGGCAGCATGTTTACCTCCTGATCGATGTTATGAAGCATGGCTGGGTTATTATATTTTTCAGGATTATCATGGAAACTGACCATACCATCTTTCTGGTTAATACTTGCAAAAATTTCACCATCTTCTATCTATAAAAAAAGAAATTGAGAAAGCAATTAGAACACTATGGGACCATCTAGTCACTGATATGACCAGGAAAAATCACAGAAAGCAATTCATAAATGAAGTTTTATGTGTACTTTATTTATTTTTGAGACAGGTCTCACTAAGTTGTGTAAGGCTGGCCTAAACTCACAATCTTCCTGCCTCAGGCTCCCAAGTAGTTAAAATTATAGACATGTGTCACCTCATCTGATTGTATGTGTATTTTAATTACCATCAATTTATATGAAAATATTTACTACTATACCATTATAGAATTAAGGGGTACAAACAAAACTAACACACACACATACACAAAATCCCTGCCCTTGCATTTTTTTAGTTGAGGTAAAATCCATAAAACTAACCATTTTTTTTTTAAACTAACCATTTTAAAGTGAACAATTCAGGCATTTAGTACGTTCAGTGTTCCATTACTAGTACCTCTATCTAGTTCTAAGATAAGAGCATCATCCTAAAAGGAAACTGTATCCATTTGCAGTTACTTTCCATCTCTTCCTCCCCTCAATCCCCTGCAATTACTAATCTGCTTTGTCTCCATGAACTTACCTGTACCACACATTTTCTATAAATGGAGCCATACACTATGTGTCTTTTCTGTCTGGCTTCACTTAGTATAATTTTGCTGAGGTGCCTTGTTTTTTTGGTTGGAGGAGGTTGGAGGTTGAAACCTAGGGCTTGCATATGCTAGGCACTGAGCTTTATACATCCTCAGCCTGCCTCTTGGATTTTTAAATGCCCGTTTGAGATACAATTTATATTGTATTGCATTTTAGAAAGTAAAGCCTTAACACTCAGTGGCAATTATCTTTTGAGTCTTTAAGAAAACTTTCCTACCGCTGCTGACTCTGGGGATTCATTTGATTGATCCTCACAACCACATCAGGACAATGAAGTCAAACAGTGAGAAGCAGCCAGGCATAGTGGTGCATGCCTATAATCCCAGCACTTGGGAGGCTGAGCCAGGAGGATTGTCGTGAGTTCAAAGCCAGCCTGGACTACATAGGGACAGTGGCAGATGCACCTAAGTGGAATAAAGAGGGAGTGTCAGAGTGCTGGTGGAATTTTATTTCTGAAGCTGGTTGCTGAGTGCATTGGTGTTTGTCAGAGTATCCTTTATGCCAGTGTTAATAAAAGTGTGTCACATATCAATACTGGCCACAATGAGGTAAGAAATTTGAGTCAGAATGTAAGTCAACATCATTAAGTGTACTATTTAGCCTTTTTTTTCTTTTCTGGTACTGGGGATCAAACTCAGGACCTTGCACTTGTGAGGCAGGTGCAGTGCCACTGAGCTAAATCCCCAGCCCATATTTAGCCCTTCTTGATGCTGCAGGGTGCCTTGATGTACAGCTGGAGCAAGCTGGTGATATTATCATAAAAGAGCAGAAAAAAAATCGTACTACTTTATGCTTCTCTGTATACCTGAAATTTTTTTTTTTTTTTTTTTTGGTACCAGGGATTGAACTCAGGTCCTTGTGCTTGCACAGCAGGCAGCAAAACCACTGAGCTAAATCCCCGGCCCCCATCTGAAATATTTCTTGAGTATTTACATGAAATGATGTTTCATGAGGTTTATAAAAACTCCAATAGGGCTGGGGATTTAGCTCAGTGGTTCCACCAACTGCCTCACAAGCAGGACCGGAGTTCAATTCCCAATACCAAAAATAAAACAAAAAACAAAACAAAAAAACCCCTCCGATAATGTACATTTGTAAATAAGGAACACAAATAGGACACTACAAAGTAAATCATATGAGTACACTAATGCTATGATTTGGATATCATTTAATTGTTTGCGTGTCCTCAGAAGATTCATATTAACTGAAGGCTTGGTCTGCAGCATGTGATTAGGAGGTATGTGGTGGAACCTTAAGGTAGAAAGGCCTACTGGGAGGTCCTTGAGGCAGGTATGCCTGAAGGGGACTGTGGAGCCTGCCACTCTCTGCTCTGGTTTAAGGTGTAACTGCTTCTACGTGTGCTCCTGCCATGATGTGCTGCCTTTACCAGAGGCCAAACCAAAGGAGCCACCCTATCTTGAACTTGAGCGTCCAAAACTGTGAGCTACATAAACTTTTAGCTTTTTCTACTTTAAAGTTAGCTTCCCCAGTATTTCATTGTAGTAATACAAATCTGACTAATACAACAATAACTGGAAAATCCTATACATAAGGAAATGGACAAAAATGTCACTAGGGGTTGACTCTGGATGTCTCTCCTACCCTCATTCTCCTTTTTTATTTTATCCATAATGAATACCTGCTACTTTCACAAAAAAATAATGAACTATTTTTTTTAAATGAAAACACACTTACCATGTGTAGAACATACTTTTCTGCCTCTTGAGGCCCAGATAACTGCACACGACTTGCCATATCTTGTAATGATAATGTTAAAAAAGTCTGAAAGTCAAAAGTAAAATTGATCACATGTAGAAACAAGAAAGTTGTTTTATTAAATATCTACAGACATACAAATGGATTACTATGCAGCTGTAAAAAGAAAAAAAGTGAGAACTTTTATGAGCTGAAAGGAATCCAAAACATATTCATTACTACATAGTAAAAAAGGAAGCTACTTAACAGTGTGTACATGGCATGCTGTGTAGATGAACATAAAGAGAAAAAGACTGGTTGTATACATATGTGGTGTGTGCATGTGTTCATATGTACATGGAATATATTTAGGATACCTGAAGACTCCCTTGTAACACTGGGCTGCTTCTGGAGAAAAGATAAGGATGGCTGAGGTAGTCTGGGGTAGAGGCTCCCTGGTAGAACCCTTGCTTAGCATGTGAGAGGCCCTGGGATTTGAATCCCCAACAATGCAACAACAAAAAGAGGCTGGGACACAGAAACAACATGGAGATCTTTATTTTGCTTTTTTTGAATTCTATATTATAAATGTATTACCTATTAAAATAAAATTGAAAAAAATCACATTTATCCTTCAAAATTCAAAGTTAAAACTTTAAACAAAAGATGAGTAAACTAAACAGAAAGACTATACACTTTTGATGCATGAAGGAAACCAGTGTTTACCAATGCTCTGCTTGAACCTGATGAAAATGCTACCATTCAGTAACAAATTAAGAGTTTCTTCTTAATGGCAGCTGACAAAATTTTCAATGGCATTTTCAGAGATGGGGACGTTAAAACTGTAATCTTAAAAAAAAACAACGGGGTTTTGGCAGGGCTGGAAATGGAACCCAGAGCTTCACATGTTAGGGAAGTACTCTACACCACTGAGCTACATCCCCAGCTTAAAATTCTTGATAATCTAATGATCAAAAAACAAACAAAAAACCAAAAAGAACTACATATACCAAGTTTGGAGATTACCACCCAAGAAACTGAAGCTATTTTTCTAATTAGCTATTTTGCTAATTTTAAGAAGTACATAAGTGGTTTAACACAAGTGAGGGCTCAAAAGTGAACATATCTAAATATATAAAACTCATTTTTCCTATTTCAGAATTAACTGAAGCTTCTACTTGAATGTCCATCAGCAGAGGACTAATGGATAAATTATGACCTGTGATACACAGGTTTGTGTTGCCATGGATGAAGATTCATGACATACTGACAAAAACAGCAGGGTAGAAAAAAGGCACTTAGAGTATGATCCCAATTACACATAATTGAGAATGTTCACACATACATACAGAGAAGATAGAGAGAAGAGGGATCTAGAGAAATGTTCACAAAGACGTTAATACAGAATAACCTCTCAGCATTGAAGGTGGCAGATTAAACTGCCATTTGACAATCCCTTATCTGTAGCTGCCTCCAGCCAGCAAGGCCTTAATATGGCTGCTGCGGACATTTCTTGAAAAATTTTTGATTTTTAAACAGATTTTTACAGAACTCCTGCCATCCTTTATCCCTGTACCTGCTTCCTTATTGCTGAGAAGGAAAAGAAGAGAAAAAAGATCCAAGAGAATCTAGAGATGCCATCAGTGGGTAGCACTCACTCATCTCACCTTTGTTAGCCTCTGAATGTTCTTCTTATAGAGGGAAGACAAGCACTGCTTTACCAGGCCCATGTTGTTATCGCGTGTGAAAGTTTCACTGTGCTTGTTTACCAGGTTTCGGAGTTCTGAGGGATTATTGGTTGAGTAAACTTGTGCTAATTCATGGTATGCATTGCTGAGAGGCTGAAGGTTTGAAGGTAGAAAAAAAAATCAAATTAAAGTTTTAGAGGACTAAAACTTTGTATATGAAGCAAAAACAAAAAGAAATTTATGGCACTGTACTTTGAGTAAATACACTCCATATTGTTTCTCACAAATGACAATTTATCCAAAACAAATACTTGATTTTTGTTGGGCCCCCAGCTTTTTTTGGGGGGGGGTGCTAGAGACTGAACACAAGGAGCAATGAGCTACATCCCCAGCTCTTTTTGAGTAAGGGTCTCAGTGAGTTGCTCAGGTTGTCCTCTAAATTGTGACTCTCACCCCTCAGACTCCTAAGTAGCTGGGATGACAAGCATGTACCACTGCACCTGGAAAATGCGTGGTTTTTAAGACCAAGGATAGATATTCACTATGGAGTAATTTACTGTAAATAAAACTTTATAGCACAGAGCAAATAACTACAAAGTACGTAAAAGTCCACTTGATTTACTGAAGACACATTTTTCCCCCAGCGGTCTTATTTTTTTTTTCTACTGACAAATCATACTGGGAAGAAAGCAAATGGCATTTTTAACTCTCTCTCTCTCTCATACATACACACACAATCTTACCAAATGTAATGGGACAATCTGCTACTTCTGTTAAGAAATTAAAGCAGAGATGCAAGAGAATGTGGATGGTCCTGAAGAGCAGAACCAACAGGCAAAAACTGGATTTACACTTACTTCTCTGAAGTCTGTGTATCCTTTTTACAATTTATGGTATCATCATAAATTAATTTTTTTTTTTTTTTGGTGCTGGGAATCAAACTCGGGTCCTTGCACTTGCGCATCAGGTGGCAAAACCACTGAGCTAAATCCCTGGCCCAATCATAAATAAATTATTAATTATTGTGAACAATGCCCTCAAGCCTTGAAGGTATACTTTATAAAGACATTCCTTCTACAATTCAGCGGCCTACATTCACTGGAAGGACCCCAGGAAGTTCTTGACCTTGATCTGAGAACAGCTGTCCTAAACTTAGCCCACCCATTGCTCTTTTGTCATAGTCCAGGAAGCGCCTTTAGCCACTGTCCCCATCATCAGGCAGCCAGAGCCATGAGAACTGCAACAGGGCTCTCAAGCAAAAGACACTTGGCTGTCCTACTTGCAGCAATATCTCTTTAACACAGATGTTATTTTTCTTTAGGCTTTTCCGTACTGTTTGAATAATAAGTATATATTTTTAAAATTTTGCTTTGTGCTATAACGTTTTACTGACAATAAGCCAGCATGGAAATCTCACTTAAAATTTTTGTACAAGGAGGATAGGGGTGAAATTATTACCAAAATGTAATCTCCTAACCTTTTGGAACCATTCTCTCTCTTTTTTTTAAAGAAACCCAAGCATGTATTTAAAAAAAAAAAAGTTTATTTTTTATTTATTTATTTTGGAGGGGGTACTGGGGATCAAACTCAGGTCCTTGTGCTTGCGAGGCAAGCGGCAGAACCACTGAGCTAAATCCCTGGCCCCAAAAGTTTATTTTTCAAATGTCCCAAAGTTGGGTTGTCAATGAGAAATACAAGTACAGGGAGCAAAGCTCTGGTTCTCCTCCAGGGGCTCTAGTAAGATTTCCTAACACCTGGGCGGGTTCAATCAAATCAGTACTGCTTTTTCTGTATTTTGGCTAAAATGTGATGAAGAAATATAACAAAACTCAACCCTTGTAAGGGCTTTAATATCTATAGCCATAAGTACCCAGATCAAAGGTCTGGAAGCAAGTTCCTGAGACACATTCCCTGCCAACCAAGAGAGCACAATGTACATGGACTGACTGAACTCCACTCCCAGGCTCCCAACAGACATTTACATATGTGCTAATCTGATGCAGCTGAGAGCAAGATTACTATGAAATAAGATTATAGAGGGGCCGGGGATTTAGTTCAGTGGCACCGTGCCTGCCTCACAAGCGCAAGGTCATGAGTTTGATCCCTGGTACTAAAAAAAAAAATTACAGAATTACAGAACTCTATCACTATAATTACTTTATGTACTCATTAACATATAAGAAAGTCAGTTTGATTTTAAAAACTTACCTTAATGAATCTACCCACAATTTGAGATGTATATTTTGGTAGCTGTTGTACTTTCCCAAGTAATATCAAAGACACTAGAATATACTTTTTATATGATTCCAACATGATATGACTGACTGCCATAGCAGGAGTAGTTATAGCCTGAGCAAGAGAAGAATGTATAGTGTAAACAGAACACACTGTAGCAAGAAACAGCAATTGACCACATGTATCACTTTACTTATAAAACATAATTTATAATATCCTGTTATTTCTATTATTATTACTACTATTATTATTTGTAATATTGGGAATTAAACCCAAGGCCTTTGTACTGAGCTACATACCCAGTCTTTTTTTGTTTGCTTGTTTATTTTTAATTTTGAGACAGGGTGTCACTAACTCGCTAAGTCGCCCAGGTTAGGCTCAAACTTGTAATCCTTCTGCCTCAGCCTCCCAGAGTGCTGGGATTACAGTTGTGTCCCACCATACTTGGCACATTATTAGTTTTATAACAGCTTGAGTAGTAATTCACAGTACAAAATTTACCCCTTTGAAGTGTAAAATTCAGCTGTTTCAAGTATATGCACTGTAAGAATCTATTTGGTGAAAAATTATCACCATTACCTAATTTCAGAACATTTTCATCCCCTCAAAAAGAAATCCTTCACTCATTAGCAGTCATTTCCCATTCTCTCCTCCTCACAATCCCAGCAACCATTACTCTATTTTCTGTCTCTATGGATTTGCCTATTCTGGATGCTCATGTAAATGGCACCATGGGATACAAGGTCTTTTGTGACTAGCTTCATTAACTTAATGTTTTCAAACTGCAAAGTTCATTCATATGTAGCATGCATAAGTACTTCATTGCCTTGTATGAGTGAAGAATATTCCACTGTGCAGATATACCACACTTTATTCCTCAGGTGATGTATATTTGAGTTGTTCCTACCTTTTGGTTATAATGAATAATGGTACTGTGAACATTAGTGTACCTGTTTTTGTGTGGACATTGATCTTCATTTCTCTTGGGAATAGTCTTAGGAGTGAAATTACTGGGTCACATGGTAACTGTTTCACATTTTGAAAAAAAACTTTTTCTGGTGCTGGAGATGGAATCCAAGCCTTGCACACGCTAGGCAAGCCCTATATCACTGAGCTATAGCCCCAGCCCAAGTTTTGTTAATTAGTTATTTTTTGGGTTTTTGTGAGACAGGGTCTTGCTATGCAGTTCAGGCTGGCCTTGAACTATATACCCTAGGCTGGCGTCAAACTCACAGCAATCCTCTTATCTCACCTCCCAAGAGCTGGGATTATAGGCATATGCCACCATGTCCAGCCCAAGTTTTATTTTAATTGCCAAACTGTTTTCCAAAGTGACTGTATCATTTTTTAGTCCTATCAGCAATTATGAGGGCTTTAAATTTTCTAAATCCCAACAACACTTGTTCCTGTCTTTTTATATTTTAGCCATTCTAGTGGATATGAACTGGTATCACATTGTAGTTTTTTTGTTTTGTTTTGTTTTTTTATACTGGGAATCAAACTCAGGACCTTGAGCTTGCCAGGCAGGCACGGTGCCACTGAGCTACATCCCCAGCCCACACTATGGTTTGAATTTGCATTTTCTTAACAACTAATGACTGTAAGAATCTATTTCATGGCTATTGGCCATTTGCATATCTTCTTTGGAGGAACGTCTACTCAAATCCATTGCCCGTTTAAAAATTTTGGACTTTTTGAGTTGTTAAGGTCTTTGTATATTCTAGATCCAAGTCCCTTAAAAGAAATATGATCTGCAAATATTTTCTCCCATTCTTTGACTGTCTTTTCACTTTCTTTTGGTTGGGTTCATGAAGGTCAACAAGAATTGAGGGGCCAGGCCGGGGATTTAGCTCAGTGGTTCCGCCGCCTGTCTCGCAAGTGCAAGGATCCGCGTTCGATCCCC
>NW_004624849.1:4109235-4140631 GCF_000247695.1 Heterocephalus glaber | reverse complement strand
AAAAAAAAAAAAAAGAATTGATGGGCCAGGGATTTAGCTCAGTGGTTCTGCTGCCTGCCTCAAAGTGCAAGGTCCCAGGTTCGATCCCCAGTACCAAAAAAAAAATTGAAAACCATCACAACCAAAGCAGCACAAATATTCCAAATCAAAATTCAAACCACTAAATCCCTACCTCTTGGGACTTCTACAGAAACACATAAGTGCATGAGAACACATGTACAATGATTCCCAGTACTACTCTTTTAGTTGTGAAATATCAGAATTCACTTTGATTTCCATTAGTCAGGGAAGGTGCTCTAGGTCAGCCCATGAAGTGGTACAAGATGAAGCTAGCTTCACTTTTTGCTTCACACAGTGCTATATGACCTGAATTTTCTCAATGAATACATCCTTCTTTTGGAATTTTCCTTACAGTTACATAAAAAAAGTATATCACTTTCTGAAATTAAGGTAATAATACCATCTACAGCTGCATGCACATTAAAACATAGCTGCAGGCTTACACAGTATGGCCGGCGACATTAGCTAGCGCTCGCTCTACTCTAACGGGAAAGCAGCGGACTACAAGAGACTGAACTGTATCTGCCTCTATTTCCAAACAAACTCACGTTCAACTTTCGCTCAAACAAAAAAGCCAGGAAAATTTTACTAATCCCTTTTTTAAAAAAAGTTAATATAAAATTATGGCAGAAGAAGGAACCTGAACTTTATAGCAACACAGCTGAAACAATCCGCGGCGGCGGCGGCGGGAGAAAAGATTTAATTTAGTTCATTTTCTGTGGTTGTTGGTTGTTCGCTAGTCTCACGGTGATGGAAGCTGCACATTTTTTCGAAGGGACCGAGAAGCTGCTGGAGGTTTGGTTCTCCCGTCAGCAACCTGACGCCAGCCAGGGATCTGGGGATCTTCGCACTATCCCGAGATCTGAGTGGGATGTGCTTTTGAAGGATGTGCAATGTTCAATCATAAGAGTGACAAAAACTGACAAGCAGGAAGCTTATGTACTCAGTGAGAGTAGCATGTTTGTCTCCAAGAGACGTTTCATTTTGAAGACATGTGGTACCACTCTCTTACTGAAAGCACTGGTTCCCCTGTTGAAGCTTGCTAGGGATTACAGTGGGTTTGACTCGATTCAAAGCTTCTTTTATTCGCGTAAGAATTTTATGAAGCCTTCTCACCAAGGGTACTCACACCGGAATTTCCAGGAAGAAATAGAGTTTCTTAATGGAATTTTTCCAAATGGAGCAGCATATTGTATGGGTCGTATGAATTCTGACTGTTGGTACTTGTATACTTTGGATTTCCCAGAGTCGAGTAATCAGTCAGCCAGATCCAGACCCTGGAAATTCTGATGAGCGAGCTTGACCCAGGAGTTATGGACCAGTTCTACCTGAAAGATGGTGTTATTGCAAAGGATGTCACTCGTGAGAGTGGAATTCGTGACCTGATACCAGGTTCTGTCATTGATGCCACACTGTTCAATCCTTGTGGGTATTCAATGAATGGAATGAAATCGGATGGAACTTATTGGACTATTCACATCACTCCAGAACCAGAGTTTTCTTATGTTAGCTTTGAAACAAACTTAAGTCAGACCTCCTATGACCTGATCAGGAAAGTGTGGAAGTCTTCAAGCCAGGAAAATTTGTGACCACCTTGTTTGTTAATCAGAGTTCTAAATGTCATACAGTGCTTTCTTCACCCCAGAAGATTGAAGGTTTTAAACGTCTTGATTGCCAGAGTGCTATGTTCAGTGATTACAATTTTGTTTTTACCACTTTTGCTAATCAGCAGCAGCAACAGCAGAGTTAAGAAAAATGAAGAAAAAAACGCAAAAAGAGAACACACATAGAAGGTGGTGGCTGCTTTCTAGATGTTGATACCAGGGGCTATG
This sequence comes from Heterocephalus glaber, assembly GCF_000247695.1. The sequence continues at coordinate 4,138,739 of NW_004624849.1, read as the reverse complement.
CTTTCCATAACCACCACCTTGTAGTTGCAGAAAGCCCTAGATGTAATGATAGTATAATCATTTTGAAGTGTATGCATTATTATATCAAGGAGTTAGATATCTTGCATGAATGCTCTCTTCTGTGTTTAGGTATTCTATGCCACTCTTGCTGTGAAATTGAAGTGCATGTAGAAAAATTTTACTGTATGAAACTTTACAACACTTGTGAAAATAATTCAATTTGGTTCATGCACAGTGTAATATTTCTGCAGGTATTGTCCAAGATTCCCCACAGACAAGGCTTTCGTCCTCACTGGGTGTTGGTCTCAGCCTAATAATCTGGGACTGTTCTATTAAATTGCTGCCAGGATTTTACATCCAGTTACCTCCACTTTCTAGAACATAGTCTCTAGTAATATTATTGAAACCAGTTTCTACTTCATAAAAGTGTTTTTGCAACAGTGATTAAAGTTTTTCTTCCATGAGTCAAGTCCTCCTAAGAAAATGGTTCCAGTTACTCATTTTGTGTATTACTGTTTTAATAATTGTTCCTGCATTTGTAGTCCTTGATTTCTTCCCTCACCATGGTGTCTTTCCCCCACCTCCAGGGCCCCAAATAAAAGCAATACACTGCTAAAAAAAAAAACAAAAAAAACCCCATAGCTGCATACATAGAGAGCTTGTCTCAAAACAAAAAAAGAAAGAAAAAAAAAGCTACACGAAGACTAACACCAGACAATGCTTGTCATTAGGTCAAAATCAGGGAATAAATATATTTGTAGGTAAAAGGCTTATCCTATAAACATCAAAAAATGTTTTAATATTTTAACTACTTGAGATAGAAATATTTTCTAAGTGCAGTACATACTTTCCTGCCTTTTTAATGTCCATATCACCCTGACATTTGAATGCATCTAGTGGCCACAAAGTATGTTCTGACCATTTTCTAAATGTATAGTCTTTTTTTTTTTTTTTTTTGTACTGGGGATCAAACTTGGGTCCCTGTGCTTGTAAGGCAGGCAGCAGAACCACTGAGCTAAATCCCCGGCCCCTAAATGTATAGTCTTGAAGATAAGTTATCTTGGGAGATTTAATCTGATTAGACACATCTTTTAATGATATGGTCCCTGACCACTACCCATCATGGAGCCCTTCCAAGGCTTTCTCAACAAGGGCTCATCAACCATTTGCAGTGGCACTGCTCAGAGCCACAGAAGTGGGTATATGTGTAAAGGTTAATGGTGACAGTCAACTTGACTGGTTTGAAACAACTAGGAAATTAGTAAAGCACACTTCTGAGTGTGTCTGGGTGGGTCATAGGGGTGTGACTTTGGGAAATATATCTGGTCCCTGGTCCCTTTTTCTCTGGCTGTTTTCTTTTCTGCTTCTTAGCTGTCATGAGGTTAGCAGCTTTCCTCCACCATCTCTTCTGCCATGATATTTCTACACTGGGGCCAAATGAGCATGGACTGAAACCTCTGAAACCTGAGCCAAATAAACCCCTCCACCTTTAAATTGTAGGTGTTAGGTATTTTGTCCTAGCAATGGAAAGGTGATTAATACAATATCTGTGTATTACAAACCAGTATTCCAAGAGCTCAAGATTTAGAATATCCTTAATATATGCTAGAATTAAATAGGAACTTACAAACACCTGACTAGTTTATCTTAGAACACTGGTATTAATCAATATTGCGTATCTTTTTCAGACCCTGAGTATCCCTCCAGAATATCCTGCCAAACTGTGTAATATACTTCTTTGAACAGACAAGGATGAGACACAGGCAAGAATGGAAGGATCTTTTCATTATATACTACTTAATACTTTTTGAATTTTGAATCATGAGAGTATTTTACATAAAACTTAATAAAACAGGGCCGGGGATTTAGCTCAGTGGTTTTGCCGCCTGCTGCGCAAGTCCAAGGACCTGAGTTCGATCCACGGCACTAAAAAAAAAAACTTAATAAAACACCACACATGGTTTTAGAACAAGATGACATATAGGAAGAAAAGGTGCAAAGGGGAAGGGGAAGTGGGAGGGGTAGGGGAAAAGAAAGAGGGGAATGGAATATGAGAAAAAGAAAAAATGGAAACAAAGTCCTTGTAGATAGGGAGGGATGGAGAGGTTGAAGGGAGGGCAGGGGAATGGGGAAAAAATAAGAACCAAGATGGATTATGTAAAGGTGCAAATTTCCAATGATGAATGTCATTATATCGTATACCTTAAATGTACCAATAAAATTAATTTTAAAAAAAAGAACAAAATGACATCTCAGAAATTAATCAGATCAATCTCTTCCCTATAGGGAAAGGGAACTATAAAGATAAGAAAATGTAACTTGCCCCAAATCCAGTAGGGTTTAAGTGGAAAAGCCTGGCGGATTAGAACCACTCACTAGCGCTCTTCTCTACCCTACCACTGGCCCTCTCTTAAGCGTGAGCAAGTCACCACCATTTACATGACCAGAGAAATGGTCTTTGAAAGGACTCCCTATGAAAATCAGAGGTTCCTCAACCAGTCTAGCTATAAACCCAAGAGGTACTTCTATCACACAAGTTTAAAACCACCTCAGGGACCTGCAGAGAGGTGATTACCTGTTCATAAAAGTAGAGTGCTCTTTCAAAGTTCTTCAGCCCAGTATAGATCATCCCTCCATAATAATAGTAACATAAAAAGTGTTTTGCATCATAGGCTCCATTCTCTTTACAGATATCCATCATGTCCACATCAAGGTATGGAAGGGCAGGCTTAAAGCATTTTGCCAGCAAACAAAGCTGTGAACAAAATTGTATTAAATCATCATTTTATTTTGGCAGGCTTTAGCAAAAGGAGGAAATTCAAAGATTCCAGAAATTTCAAAAAACTGTTATGTTTAATAATTTATTAAAATGATCCAAAATCTTGACACATTAGTCAATTTCTTAACCATTTAGAATAAAATAGAATTTCTTTTTTTTTCTTGGTACCAGGGATCAAACTCAGGACCTTCCACTTGCCAGGCAGGCACGGCACCACTGAGCTACATCCCCAGCCCCTAGAATTTCTTTATTAAAAAGCAAACAAACCAATCAGCTATAAGGTAAAGTACTTCACAGATGAGTTGAGAAGAGAGAACTTCACAGATATAGCTCAGTTACCATTTAACCCATCCACCATTCATCTGTTTATAGGTGGGCAAGAGTGTGCCCTTTTTCTCTTCATTGAACAGGTACAACACAGACAACACGGTGTGATAAAAATGGAAGTCTTCAGTTAATCCCTTTCAATTCGAATCCTTTAAGTATATGTAGGAAGTTGCACAAGTCAAGAAAGTGAGTGCACAGGGAAGTTCTATAGCTTGGTAATGGTGACAAGGTGTAACATCTGCACAGACTCACCGAGCTATATAGACTTCTTAAAATCAATGGTCTAGTATATGCTATACCTCAGTCACAACAATTTTTTAAAGATGAAAAATAAAAAAAGAAAGTAAATCTTCATGTGACATTAGAATGCGTGTTTGAAATAATCCACATACCATGAGATACCCCATACAAACTGAATGAAGTACAACACACCCATATCATGGAACACCATGCAACTGCTAAGGGATCATCTCTAAGATATATCAAATAGGAAAAGGCAAGGTACCTAATAATTTGTACACATTACTAGAATTTGTTAAAAAAAAAAAAAAGAAAAAGTAAAACTATATACTCACACTTGCTTGTTACGTGCACAAAACATCTTTGGAAGGATACACAAGAAATTACTAATACTAGTTTTCTTTAAAGAGAAGAAATTGTTGGCTAGCAAACAGAATGGTAGACTTCATTATATATCCTCTCTTTTGCCTTCTGGTCTTTGAATCACGTAAAATAAGATAAATGAATAACATTCTAAGGTCTAAAAAGTTATCTGTGTTTATTCTCATATTTCACAGCTTCTGTACAAGAAAATAGCTTAAGAGGTTTTTGTTGTTTTTAATGTTACAACCAATCATTAATTACCATATCTGGTCTATAAGCTTACTAGCTTACAAGTCCCAGCCTACATATTTCAACTTCTACAACATAACACAATCTCTACCAAATAACTTTCATGTATCTAATCCAATGTTAAGCAAGCCCATGACCAGTCTTACACTGTGCTGCTTACCTGGCAGAGATCGGCGTGTATTGAAGTCAGCTGGTTTGTATTCATCTGCATCTTGTCTATGGCTTGCTTAAGGATGCCAATTCCTCGCAGGGGCTGTCAGAAACGACATCTCTTTCAGACAAGTTCTCAAAGATGGCAGCACATTGGATCTAATGTTGTCACTTACAAATAAAAAATAACACTAATTGATAGGTTTCTTTAAACAGCAATATGAGGTTTCCATACTGTCAGGAAATGTCTGTCCCTTGTTTCTTAAAATATTTAGATAATTCAGCACCACATTTTAATCAAAATCTTTTTTTACAAAGAAAACCAATAATCAAAAAGTTAGTTTCTCAATAGTTTACATTTAAATCTAAATAAAAGTTTTCCAAATCATTACAATAGATGAGAGCCTGTGTTTAGAACAATAATTATGATAAAGGTGCTGGCATTTTCCCAGGGGTCAGACAAGCCCTTATTTAGTAGTATATCACTACTGAAACTAATACTACAAGTCATAACAGACTGTTTCCTGCCTAAGGCACAATCTTTGGACAGAAGACAAGACTATAAAATAGGTAAATTACTTTACGGCTTTTTCTATAAAGACTTAGTAACTCTTTTTTTCTTTCTTTTTTTGGAGACAGGATTTTACTATGTTGTCCAGGCTGCACTTAACAAGTCCTGGGCTCAAGCAATCCTCTTATCTCAGTCCTCCAAGTACAGTATCCAGGACTACAGGTAAGCAATACCATACCCATTTTGACTTTGTTTTTTTAAAATCATCTCTTTCAAACAGTTGATTTAGACCTGCTACAGAATATCAACTGGTTCTTTCTGCCTTTAGCCTCCTTAGAGCAAGAAATCTTAAAGTTCACTTTTAAATAAAAAAGAAACACCCACATTACAACTTATGTTCAAAAGGTGAAGAACTGTCTTCAGTGAAAGGAAATTAAAGAGATACAACAGTTTAACACCTGAGGTCTTGTTTTGCTATAAAAGACATTAGCTGGGCCTGGGGATACAGCACAGAGGTAGGGAGCTTGCCTAGCATATGCAATGCTCTGGGTTCAATCCTCAGTACTGCAAAAAAAAAAAAAAAAAAAAAAGTACATTTAATACACAACTGAACAGCTGGCCACATCTGAACAGGCTGTGGATTTGTAAAAGCATTACATCAACACCTATTTCCAGGTGCTGGCCATTTTACTGTGGTCTCTAAGACAATGTCCTAGCATGCCTGTAATCTCAGAGACTCAGGAGCCTGAGACAAGGTGATTTCAAGTTCAAGGCTACCTTGGGCTACTTATTAAGACACTGTCTCAAAAAAGTAAGAAGGTCTATGGATGTAGTCAGTTTGAAGGTCCTAGGTGCAGTCCCTAATACCACACACAAACACACATAGCCAGACAGACAAAGAGACACATATACACTACAGTGGCTTAATTTTTAGGAAGCACTCATTAATGTATTTTAGGGATAAGGATAGCCTATCTAAAATTTACTTTCTAATGCTTCAGAAGCAAAAAGTGAGAGAATGAAAAAGAAAAGCAAATATGGTAAAATATTACCATTGGAGAATCTGAATGAAGTATACATGATAATTCTTTTTTTTTTTTTGGTACCGGGGATCAAACTTGGGACCTTGCACTTGTAAGGCAGGCAGCGGAACCACTGAGCTAAATCCCTGGCCCACATGATAACTCTTCTTTTGTTTGTTTGTTTTGTTTTTTTGGTACCAGGTCCTTGCTCTTGCGCAGTAGGCGGCAAAACCACTGAGCTAAATCCCCAGCCCCACATGATAATTCTTTATATTATTCTTACAATATTTTGAAAGGCTAAAAATATATTACAATTAAAAGTTCAAAGAAAAAACTAATAAACAAAAGTAACATGTTATAAAACACAAAAGGCCATGAAAATGGTTTATTTTTTTATTATTATTATTTTTATGTATGGTATTGGGGCTAGAACTCAGTAGATCCCAGGGCCACATGTTTAAGCCAATGCTCTACTACTGAGCCACAAACAGCTCAGACTGGTAGTTTCAAAAGCAACCACAACCAGTCTCTTATTCTCTTTTCTTTTCTGCATGAATCCACACAGTTCTGGGGATTTAACCCAGGGCCTTTGCACTAAACTACATCCCTAGCCACCCCCCCCTTTTTTTTTACATTTTGAGACAAGGTCCAGGCTAGAGTAAAACTTGCAATCCTTCTGCCTTAACATCCTTGAGTGCTCAGAGTACAGACATACCCAACTTGGGTCACTCTTCTGACACAGGGACTAAACACCCTTACAAGCAAAGGTTTGGGGTGTTCTCTAGTAGCCACAAGTACTTGAGTGTTAGACTGGTGAATACTAACTTGGAATCTCAATAAACTAGTTCATTGTGTAAATTACAGACATAACAGAACCCTGAATACTTGAATAAGAATTCTTACCTGTTTTCTTTCCACAAGTGCATTTGTTAGCTGATGGCAAAGTCCAGCAACTAGATACAAGAATAACAAAATATTGAAAACATAAATAACTACAAAGGCAAAATACATTCAATAGAAGATAAAATATCATTTAGCTTACAAGTGTCTGTTGCATATCGAATGTGCTCCCCATTACAAGTACTGATGAAAAGCTGAACCTGTGAGAATAACGTTTCGAAGTCAGGAACACTGGGCATAGAAAACTTCACAAACCTAGAGTAAGGAGAAAAGAATCTAATTACTCTGATATATCACAGGATGAAGTGTAGAAACAACTTACGCTTAAAGTCCATCCAACAGTCTGTAAAATTAAATGAGGAACAGTATTTTTAAAAACTAAAAATAAGTTTCCATGTTCTTTTCATAATCAAGACACAAAATAAAGGATTAAGAAAAATATATTTAATCAATGGTGCCACCGCCTGCCTTGCAAGTGCAAGGTCCTGAGTTCGATCCCCAGTAACAAAAAAAGAAAAATATACTTAAAAAAGAGCAACTTTCAAAATGAAATACTCCATTACATGAGGTCAACTATCAGGTTGTCTAATACTTGTGAATGAACCAAATACAAAGGTTTGGTTTTTGTTTTGTCTTGTTTTGTTTTTCTAAGTACCAGGGATTGAACCCAGGGAGTACATTTCCAACTGGTTTTTTTTTTTTTTTTTTGTACCGGGTATGGAACTGGGGACCTTGTGCTTTTGAGGCAGGCGGCAGAACCACTGAGCTAAATCCCCGGGCCTCCAGCTGTTTTTATTTTATTTTATTTTTGTTTGTTTGTTTTTTTGGTACCTGGGATTGAACTCATGACTTTGCACTTAAGAGGCAGGCGAGGTGCCACTGAGCTAAATCCCGGGCCCTCACTTTGTTATTTTGAGACAGGGTCTCACTGTTGCCCAGACTGGCCTTGAACTTATGAATCTCAGCCTTCTCAACCTTCTAAGTAGCTGGGATTACAGGTGTGCAACACCACACTCATCTCCAAATATAAACTTTTAACCAGGTTTGGTTTTTTTGTTTTGTTTTTTTTCTGGTACTGAGGATCGAACTCATGACCTTGTGCTTGCAAGGCAGGGGTGGTGCCACTGAGCTAAATCCCTGGGCCCATATTTGTTTTTAAAATTTTCTTTTTTTGACATTTGGTCAAGCCCAGCCCAGGCAACTTAGCAAGACCCTGTCTCAAAATAAAAATAAAAAGAGTTGGGAATATAGCTCAGTATGAAGGCCTTCAGTTTAATCCCTAGTATGGAGAGAAAAAAGAAAAATCAATTGTTGGAGCTGGGGATGCAGCTGGGTGGTAGAGCATGTGTTTAGTATGCATAAAGCTCTGAGTTCAATCCCTAGCAGGAGAAAATAAAGACTAGTTGTTGCTTTTCCTGTTTTGAGAATGTATTGAAGGCAGGCAAGAAATGAGAGGCATGGGCTAGTGGGAATCTAAGGCAATGACTCAGGTTAAAGATATCATTGCCAAGATTTGGTGATGCTGTGGTCTATCTTCCAGAAAGACTTAACGGAACTAGCTGATGGGCAGGACAGGAAGAGGGATGCTGAAAAGAGGACTCAGATGATTCATCCTGAATAATCCAGCAAATGGTGCCAGGTTTCAGGGGAGAAATCGTACAATCCCACACTAGCATTGCAATAAGCAAACATCAAGCTTTTCTTAAAATAAAAACTATTGAAATTAATTGAAGGAAAATGAAATGATGTTATTACCTAATCCATTATCTCCTACATCTTTCAGCTTGACTACTTCCATCTATATAGTATTTTTTTTACTTAACAATGTCATCTGTAACTACACTTTGTAATAATCAAGATATACTAGAAACACTTTCATCTAGGGTTCACAAGAGGATAATAAGACATTACTTATAATTAAAAAAAACACGAAGCTTAGGGTCCCACACAGTGTAATTGGGAGAATGGAGATTTAAATCCAGGATTTTTTCTATGACTATATAGTTCAGGGTTCAGGGTTCTTTCTATGACTATACAGTAACTGATACGCAATGGTTAGACACTATAGTAGTAATGATTAACTTTTTAGAGCTTTCAGTAATAACAAATAGCCAATTGTGAGTACTATAGGTTTGCCACCACTGCACTACAGATTCAAAATCCTTTCATGAACATTATCCCACTTGAAATGTAGTATATGTGAGTTTTTATGTGTATTAGACATGCAGGCTATCTGTTCTTTCATATCAATAAGCACAGGATAACACAGACAGTAGAATTCTTTGAGTGTGTATGGTACTGGGGATTGAACCCAGGACCTTGCACACACTAGGAAAGAAGTGCTCTACCACTCTGAGCTATATCTCCAGCCCTTTGGGCATCATACTGAGCCATACAGAAGTCTTTACCAGCACAGTGCCACAGAACTGTCTGCAATGGTATAAATGTTTTACATCTTTGCTGGCCAACACAATGGTTACATATGGCTACAGGGTACCTAAACTACACCAAGTATACCAAGAAACTAAATCTTTACCTTTATCTAATTTTCATTAGTTTTAAATAGCTACATATAATTAGTGGCCACTATACTACAGAGCACATCTCCTGACCCTTTCATTCTCAAAAGGTTTCTTCTCTAAACTCTGCTCCTGACACATTTGTTTCAGGAATCACGGTATGAGTAAAATCAGACCCTCATTTTAGGTCAATTTCTTCTCAATTTGTTTCTATTATTCCAAATTCTAGGTCAACCACAATATACCAATTTATAATACTGTAACATTAATAACAGTAAGAGAAGAATTCTGCATCAAGAGTTATAAGGAACATCAATTGAAATATGTCTGTTTAACTTGGTCTTAAAGATCTTAAGATCTGTGCCAAGTATTAAATTTTTTTAAAAAAGGTATTTTCATTGCATGTACTCCACCATACTCTGCTCCATCATTCTATTTTCTTTCCAAGTTAGAAGATGTGAACAAACCTATGGATTACATGAAATAATGTATTAAGATAAATGTAAACTATAGTGCCCACAATTGAGATGGCTATTTATTTTAAAATTAAATTTCAAAATGTAGATAACCATAAATGAAACTACGGAAATGATAAAACTGAACAAAATATGGTAAGCAACAAGCTGGAAGGAGTAAAATGTAATGACTATGGTATGAATAGTTTTGCAAAAGAACTCAATGTTGTTTTACATAACTTACTTTCTACACCAAAGATAAGTAAATAAAGCCAGAAAGCAGAGTGTTCAGTTTCAACAAGCACAAAACAGTAAAAGAAGATGCCCTTACAAAACAGCAAGGACGCCCAAGGAGTGTTCTTGTACATCCAGCGCCCCAAGCACAGTGTCTAGATGGGATAAATTCTTCGCAAGGAGTTCCCCACTCTTGTTGATCAGTTCACAAAGCTGAGTCATTTGCCCTGCAAAACAGGAACACTAGCATTCAGTCATAGCACTAACCAAACTAAAGGAACTCTAACTACACACTAATGTGCCTAAAGATGATGTCTTATGTCTTCATCCTTTCAGATGAGGACCAGAAGGACCAAAGGAATAAAACAACTTGCCCACGGCCTCAGAACTAGTTAGAGATGATACCAGATCTCCCCATTTCCCTTGGGCTTCCTTTTTATCCAGTTCCTCTTCCAGTCCCTCAAGTCAGAAATATATATATTACTGTCAACTCCTCTCTCATCTCCCTCTCTGTACCCAAAAGGTCACAAACATCATTTCACTTTAATTTGCCCTCAGCTCCGTTCCTTTTTCTCTCCTCTGCCTTCCTTAGCCTGGATCCTCATCTTTTCATGTGTGAACTACATCATACTATAAATCTTCTGAAGGATATGCCTACTTTTATCTTTCTCTCTTCCAACCCATACTTCATATTGGTATAGTCTGATCTTTCTACAATGCAAATTCAATCAAATTACTCCAATGGCTTTAAGAAATCTAAATGCATTAGCCTGGCTTACAAACCCCCTTCAATAACTAGTCCCTATCACCTCTCCAATTTACCTCTTGCTAATTCTCTGGACACTCCTACTCTTTCATTACACCAAGCCCAGAAAATCAATATTCTGCACTGTGTCATTCTTTATGCTTCTACACATGCTGTTCTCAATCCCTCTTCCCAGATTTCCTGCTACGTGGGCCTCAAAATTCAACAGTACAGTTAGCCTTGGGTCTTCCCTGGGCCCTCCCCTCACCCCTCTCCCCACTATTAAGTTGGATATTTGCCCTCTCTGTTCCCTCTATGCATCACAGGGGACTGTGATAATTTAGTGATTCAACACAAGCTCAGGTAGATGGACTCGTTTTTTTCCCCAGCTTCAAAAACACAGTGACTACTTAGAGCCAATCAAACCAACAGTTTGTTGACTTAGTTAAACTCCTAACTTACTGATCTTTCCCCTATACCATGATACACAATAATCTGATTACAGAGACTGGCTATACTTTAGCTATCTTTCTGGCATGGCAGTAGTGTTATGTGTAAATCCCTGGGCATTAATCTCAAGTTTCATCCTCCATTATTTCTATATAGTAGCTACGTAAATTTTTTCCTTATTGAAAGAGCACTTAAATAGTATAATGCTTAAAATCCAAGTAACATTGCAGGAGATAATTTAATTTCTAGGGCTTCTACACTGTTATTTGATGTTTTACTGAAAATAAAGGAAATATTCCATTATCACACACATTGCAAAACAATAAACAAATATCTGTCAAACTGGATATTATCAACCCACTACCATTTTATTATATAGAATTCACTGGCAGGTACGAAATAGTTTCTTCCAGTTAAATGATTTGCCCTTTTCCAAAGCCCAATGCTCTAAGTAAATTTACAGTATTTTTCTTTTTTGGTTTTTGAGACAGGGTCTCTCTATATGAACTCATGGCCCAATGTCCTGCCTCAGCCTGCTGAGTACATGGGGCACCATGCCTGTCAATTTACAACAATTTGAAACACCCAGAAACAAAACATTTCAGTTCATTTAGTTTTTCCCCAATTTAATACTTGCAAGCTGGGCTGCTATGAATCATCAGATAGTTAGCTAGTGCAGGGGTAAAGGAAGAGTTAAAAGTAAGTTTTAAGTGTCACAGGGTGCATCTAAAATGAACTCAACCCAAGAAGTGACCAATGAAATTCTCTCTAATCAGAGAAGGGTGGAACTGATACTAGTCTCTTCACTTAGGTCCATGTTAGAAGATTCTGAATAAGAGCACCTAAAACAGAAACTTATAAACATTTCCTGTACAATTAGTGAGGCACAGAAGCTGATGGTAGTGAATTTGTATTTACTTCTGCCTAGCAGACTTCCAAAAACAGTGTATCGCACAGAGCAGGAATAAAAAGCTTTCAGATAAGTTACCTTCCTTGATGCCCCCAATAGCCCATATCTGTTTTGTAAATGTAAAACGTAGTCCAGAGAAATTAAATGCTCACATAAGTGAGCGAGACAGGATTCCAACCTCAATCTTTTGGTTTTTGTGGTTTTTTTGGTACCGGGGATCGAACTGGGGACCTTGCACTTGCAAGGAAGGTGGCAGAACCACTGAGCTAAATCCCCGGCCTATCAACCTCAATCTTTTATCCACATTACATCCTGAAGTAGAAAGTATTTGTGGCATAAATAAATCCACGAATAGTTTCTTCATTTGTAAAACATGCAAGTCTGTACCTGACTTGTGAATCTAATTTTTATCAATAATAAAAAAAATGAAAGGCCAGGGATTTAGCTCAATGGTTCCGGTGCCTGCCTCGCAAGAGCAATGTCCCGAGTTCAATCCCCGGTACCAAAAAAAAAAGACAGAGAACTATTATTAAGCACAGTTCCATAATCTCATTTAAGCCTTACAACATTAAAGCAGGCAGCACCCCTGCATTTTTACACATGGAGATAAAAGACTCAAGAGGTTGAAGGTGACTTGTCCAAGGTCATACAGCTCTTGAACTTCACAATCAATGGCTATCAACAATAATTAGTAGACCTATTTATTGAACCCGATATGACAGGCACTGTTCTAAGTGCTTTTACGTATTTTCTCATTCAATTCCCACAAAAACTTTATGAAGTAGAAACTTATTTTTATTTTCTGAGGCACTGGACAAAGGGGCCTTCATAGCTAGTATCTACTCTATTCGGAAACCAGGATTCTGTAGTTAGACGATAAGATGAATGAACTAAATAGCATGAAAAATTAAAGGCAAAATAATCTAGGTTAAAAATTCTACCCCTTAGAAATGGAGCCCTAAGGCAAGAGCTCCCTTGGTATTCTGTGGGACAAAATTAGGAGCTGAGGTTCCGAGCTTGCGCCCGCCAGCGGCTGAAGCCCGGGCTAAAAGCCTCGTAGCGAAGGAGCCTAGAAAGGACTCTCCTGCGGCGGTTTGCCCAGCGGCCTAGTCAGGAGTCGGCGGCTTCTGCGGCACGACAGATGGAGCACTGCGCCAATCACAGAAATCAAAGAACGCCGAGGGGGCCAATGGGTGCTCAGGAAGGCGCCCAGCGGAAGTCACGCCCCCAAACTGTCAAGTGAAGCGCCCGGTGGAAAGGGCCCGGGGGGGAGGAGTACTGGCGGCCCAAGGGAGGGGAGGCTGGCAAGCGGGACCGTGGGACCAAGAGCGCGAGAGGATGCTTACATTCGCCTTGTGTTCAATCCTACCCTGGTCTACGGTCGCAACTGGGCCCCAAAAAGGAGGCTCGGTTCTATTGAGGGCGGTCCCAGAAGTCCGCGCTGGCGCCAGAGGATGCAGGCCCATCCCCAAGGCCCAGCCCCACTTCCCAGGGCCTCACCTTGAGCCGAGAGTTGTCGGACGCTGTTCACGAACTGCTCCAAGGCAGACGCCATATCTCCCCGCGGGCGGCCCGAGCTGCAAGGGCTGCTCGCGCGGGAAAAGGCAGCCGCTCTAGGAGGAGGGGCCGCGGTGTTACACCAGAGGAGCCCGAGTGTGCTGACGTCACTTCCGCCTATTCAGGCACCGCGATATCTCACCTAGCAAGAAACCCACTACTGTTTCCATGGAAACAGTTCCGACGTCCGCCATAGCCGGAAGTTAGTTTCCCCCCTCCCGCCTTTCTTCATTTTGTGTGTCTGTGAAACTTCTCCACTGTTGATTGCTAACTGTCGTGGTGAAAGGAAGGAACAAAACTCACAATTAAGCACAATTATCCCAGTCTGGATTCTATTAGGGATAAACATGCCATTTTTTCACCTGGCTGGATGCTTCAAGGGTAGCTTACTTGGGATGTCCTTCATGAGGTTTTTAACCCGTGGGGAATTTAAGACTGTAGAGCCAAAAAGCCTGGGTTCAAATTCCTTTTCGATCATTTGGTAGGTGTGTGGCTTTGAATGAATTCCTTGACCGTCCTGTTGTTTGTCTCTTCTGTAAAAATCTCGCAATACGCTCAAGCACATAAAACAGTTATGATAGCACCTTGCACATAGTAAGCACTCTGTCCTCATTAAAGACGTATATTGAATGAACTGATTTCTCATCTGGGATTGATCTCTCCCTCGTCCACCTGACTCCCAAAGCACTTGTTCCTTTCACTTAGCTACTTTTATTCTGTTGTAAAATTTGTCTCCATAGTCCATACCATATGCATTGCCCTAGTGTGGAACTCTGTAAGGTCAAACATCTCTTACTAATTTTGAGTTCCTCTTAGGGTCCAGCATAGGATTTAGTATATAATAGGGACTGAAAAAATAAACATGCATTCTAAAAGTTCATCCAACATATTTAATTGAGCACCCACTGCATGGCTGTGCTAGGCACTAGAATACACTGGTGAGTAAAAATAGTTTGAGTCTTTCTTTCTGGCAGATAATAAACATATAAATACCCTAAAAAGAGGGGGGTAATCCTCTAACAGAATAAAATAGAGTTCTATAACATGCCACAAATGAAGCTGACTTGGCCTGGATGTGACAGGGAGGGCTTTCTTGAACTGGCACCAACTGAGCTCTGAAGAAAAAAAAGTTCTTATTAAAGAAAAGGGGGGGGGTCACTGGGCATGGTGGTGCACACCTGTAATACCGGCACTCGGGAGGCTGAGGCAGGAGGATCACTGGAAGTTCAAGTCCAGCCTGGATTACACAGTGAGACCCTGTCTCAAAAAACCAAAAAAGAGAAGAAAAGAAGAGAGGCTGTTAAGGTGGAAGGAGGCCACATCTAGTAAGCAGGGTTAAAGACATGGGACTTTTTCCTGCAAGCATTAGGAAGCCACTGAAGAGTTTTTATCCAAGCAGGCAGTATGATTGGATTTGCGTTTTTAAAAGATTGGTCTGTTTTCATGTGGATAGCTTCAGAGGGCCCGTTAGAAAGCGATTGTAGTAATCAACATGAAATCTGATAGTAAACTGAGTGCTCTGGCACACACCTGTAACTCTAGCTACTCAGAATGCTGAGGCAGGAGGGTAGGAAAGTTCAAGCCTTGTCATAGCAACTGAGTCTGTGTCTCAAAATTAAAAAATAAAAAGGACTAATCTTGTAGTTCAGTGGTAGGAGAACTTGCCTGGGTGTGTGAGGCCCTGGTGAGGTAGGAAGGTAGGGCTGGGGAAATAAGTGGGACCTGTCAATTACAAGATCCTGGGATAGTGCCAAATAATTCCCAAGGCCCCAGTATCTGGACCTTTCCTGGGTTCCCACATGTGAACCTCGGGTAAGAACACAGATGCTAGGAGGAGCCTGCTATCCCATCCTTCTCATAGTAGCTCGCTCTGTGTCTCCAAGACCCAGGATGTACTTTTACTTTTGCTTTTATCTCTTCCTCTTTTTGTTTGGCCCAAGTTTGCCTGCAGAGCCATTTGCTCCCTTATCCCTTCACCCCTCACTTTTTAAATAAACTTTGACACTGTCTTTTGGCTTGTTTTGTTCAGTTCTTTGGTTTGAGGCAAGAAGGACCTGGAATACGTTTAATTGGTGAGCCCGTTCTTTCTTTCTTTCTTTCTTTCTTTCTTTCTTTCTTTCTTTCTTTCTTTCTTTCTTTTTTTGTACTGGGGATTGAACTCAGGACCTTGCGCTTGCCAGGCAGGCACAGCGCCACTGAGCTACATCCCCAGCAAATTAGCGAACCATTTCTAAAAGAAGCTACCTGATAACATCACATTTTCTTTATCTGTTCATCTGCTGATAAACAAATAGACTGGTTGCAAGATTCAGCTGTTCTGCTAAATCTTGTGAGTTCTGCTGTTTTGAATATAGATATATGTGTTTCACTGTAATATGACATTTTTAACTCTTTGGGGAAGATACCTAGAAGAGGTATAGCTGGGTCAATAGAATTTCTATTTTTACTTATTGAGGAATCTTTATACTGATTTCCATAGTGGTTTTACTAATTTACATTTCCACTTTTTCCCCTAAAACCTCACCAGCATTTATTGTTTTTTGAATTCTTGATGATAGCCATTCTTTCTAGAGTAAGTTGGAATCTAAATGTTGTTTTGATTTACATTTTTCTAATGGCCAAAGATGCTGAACATTCTTCATGTATTTACTGACTATTTGTACTTCTTTTTTTTTTTTGTACCAGGAATCAAACTCGGGACCTTGACCTTGTCAGGCAGGCGCTGCGACACTGAACTACATCCCCGGTCCCTGTACTTCTTCTTTTGAGAAGTGTCTATTCATCTCAATTGTCCACTTTTGGTTGGGTCTTTTATTTTGGGAGTCTAATTTTTTTGAGTTCTTTATGTGTTCTAGATATTAGTCTTCTGTCAAAAGAGTAGCTGGTAACATCTCTTTCCCATTCTATAGGTTGTGTCTTCACTATTTTGGTTGTTGCCTTTGCTGTTCAGAAGTTTCTTTTTATAATTTTTTGTTATTCTAGGTGTTATTTCTTGTGCAATTGGAGTTTCATTCAAAAAGTCCTTATGTCTATCTCCCCAAGAGTTTTACCTATTTTATCTCCTAGCAGGTTAGGCATTTTAGGTTTTTTGTTTGTTTGTTTGTTTTGGTACTGGAGATCGAACTCTGGTCCTTGCACTTGCGAGGCAGGCGGCGGAACCACTGAGCTAAATCCCTAGCCCAGGTGTTTTAGTTTTAATAACTAGGTTTTTGATCCACTTGGATTTTATTCTAGTACAGGGTGAGAGATACAGGCCTAAACTCATTCTTCTGCATGTGGATAACCAGTTTTCCCAGCACCATTTGTTTAAGAGGCTGTCTTTTCACCAGTGGCCCCATTGTCAAAGATCAGATGGCTGAATGTGCCTGGGGTTGTTACTGCATCCTCTGTTCTGCTCTGACGATCCACATGCCTATTTTTGTGCTACTACCATGCTGATTTTTTTCACTGTAACTTTGTAATCCTGGACTTGAAATCCAGGATTGTAATGCAATCTGCTTTGCTCTTGTTCCCCAGGATTGTTTTGTAATTCTGGGTCTTTTCTGGTTCCATAAACTTTATTTGTTTGTTTGTTTGTTTTTGAGACAAGGTCTCGATGTGTAGTTCAGGCTCCCTTGAACTCACTATGTGGCCCAGGCTAACCTTGAACTTGTGGTGATCCTCCTGCCTCAGCCTCCCAAGTGCTGGGATTACAGGCATGCACCACTATACTTGACCCATAAGTTTTAGAGTTGTTTTTTCTCGTGCTATGATGAATTTTTTTTTTTTTTGGTATCAGGGATCAAACTCAGGACCTCATTCTTGCCAGGCAGGTGCTATGCCACTGAGCTAAATACCCGGCCCTTCTATGAAGAACTCTGTTGGTATTGTGATTGGGATTGCATCATATCTATAAATCACTTTTGGTAGTTTAACTATTTTAACAATATTGTCCTTTCAAAGAACCAACTCTTTTTTTTTTTGGTACCGGGGATTGAACTGGAGATCTTGTGCTTTCGAGGCAGGCGGTGGAACCACTGAGCTAAATCCCTGGTCCTCAAAGAACCAACTCTTTGATTCATTGATCCTTTACATTATTTTCTAGTCTCAATTTCATTAATTTATACTGGTCTTTATTAGTTCCTTCCTTTTATTAATTTCTGATTTGGATCACTCATTTTTTAGGATATGAAGATGTATTATTAGGTTATATATTTCACTTTACTAGATTTTCTCTTTTTTTTTTTGCTAGTCTGTCAATTATTGAGAAGTAACTCTTTTTTGGTTTCTTTTCTTTTTTTTTTTTTTTGGTACCAGGGATGGAACTCAGGACCTTGCACTTGTGAGGCAGGAGCAGCACCACTGATCTAAATCCCCAGCACTGTTCTATTCTTTTAATGTGTATATTCACAGCTATAAACTTTCCTGCTTTAAATATTTTGATTACTAAAACATATTTATGTGAATATACATGGATTTTAGAAAAAAAGCTAAAAATGTTTCAGGGAGGTAAGGCACACTAATTTAAAACAACCATGATTGTTAATCACTTTTTATGTGTGGTGCTGGGTATTGATCTCAAGCATGCTTGGCAGGAGGGCCACACCCTAGCCCCCATGTTGATTGTACTTTGAAATTAGATTGTGGCAGCTGTGCTCAAAATATGCCTCACTTCCTGGCACTTCTTGAAAATGCAAGTTCTTGGATCTCAGTGTAGACATCTCGTATCCAAACTCCCAGCTAGGCATACACTTGTAATCCTAACTACCAGGAGGCTGAGGCAGGAGGATCACAAATTCCAGAGCAGTCTGAGCAACTTATGGAGACCCTGTTTCAAAATAAAACATTAAATGGGCTGGGGATATCATTCATAGAGTACCCCTAGGTTTGATCTCCAGTACATGAAAGAAGGAAGAAGGAGGGACAGAGGGAGGGAGGAAGGGAGGGGGGAGGGAGGGCAAGGGAGGGAGGAAAGCAGACAGATTAACTCTGAAGGCGGTGCCCAGCAAGCTGAGTTTTAACAAGTCCTTGCAGGTAATTCTGATGCTCACTGAAGGGTGAGAACATTTGGATTCAGTCCACATACAAATTACACTCACTTCAAAACAGCCAAGAGCAATTTCACCTTTCTCCTTCTTGAGAATGATGTGAAAGACATGTGATTTCAGGGATAACCTTGAATATATTCTAGCTTGTATTTTTAAGCCAGTCATTTGTAATATTTGGCAATTACTTGAGATACAGACTTACCATGAAGAGTGGCACATCAGGGGGTGGAGATGATCGAATTAATCATTTGTTCTTTGTACACATATTACTTTGTGTCAAGCCCTGTGCCAGATGCTGGGGATGTATTTGTGAAGAAGATAGAAAGTCCTTACTGAGATTAGAAGTTCTGGCTGGGGGAGTAAGGCAATAAGCAAGCACATAAACTAAGCAATTTCACATAGTAATATGTGCTACGAAGAAAATAAAACATGGTGACAGGGCATAGGAAGGTCAGGAAATGCTTCTCTGAGACATGAGAGATGGGAAGGAGCCAGTTAAGTGAGCTCTCAGGGAACCAGACTTTGTGGCACACCCTGTAATCCCAGCCTCTAGGAAGACTCAGGCAGGAAGATCACAAGTTTGAGCCCAGCCTAGGTAATTTAGGGAGAACCTGTCTCAAAATGAAATAATAAAATAAAAAGAGTTGTGGGGGAATGGGGATTTAGCCCAGTGGTGCCGCCTGACTCATAAGTGCAAAGGCTCGAGTTTGATCCCTGGTACAAAAAAAAAAAAAAGAGTTGGGGATGTAGTTCAGTACTTGGTGGGTTCAATCCAGAGAGAGAGAGAGAGAGAGAGAGAGAGATAGAGAGAGAGAGAGATAGAGAGAGAGAGAAGAGACTGTGGGCAAAGATTTTAAGACCCAAATGAGCTTGGTGGCTTGGTGTGTTTCAGGGAAAAAAAAAGTGGCAGTGTGTGGGGAGGATCCCAGTATGTCTCAGTGAGAATTGTTTGTCTACAGCAATAGTAACAATCTTTTAGATATGCCCAGCTTTTAAAATGCAAAGCATTTTTCAGAGCTGGTAATGTTTGCAAGTTCATCACAGAAATGTCTTCACCCAATGATGGCTTAAAAGAAAGGAATAGAAGAACCCTCAGGTTAGGATGCAGGAACAGAATCAATTATTATTGTAAACATTTTCCACATGCTCTACTTTCATTTGGAAATCCATGTGCTGTGGTTTGGATCTGAAACCTGCCCCTCAAACTCAGATATTGCAATGTTCAGAAAATGAACTTTGGAAAATGACTAGATTATGATGACTCTCACCTTATCGATGGATTGATTAATCTGTTGGTGAATTCATAGCTAAATGGGATATTGAGAGGCGGTGGAAACTTTACTTGGAAGAAGCTCGTCTCTGGGCATATGACCTTGAAGCATGTATTTGTACACTGCCTACAGCCTCCTCTTGTCTCTCTGCTTCATGGTTGCCATTAGGTGACCCATTAAACCATGAGGTAAGCAGCTTTGCTCCACTGTGAGCTCCTGGCCGTGATGTTTTGCCTTACTACAGGCCCAGAATCAATAGAGCCAAGTGACTATGGACTGAAACCTCTGAAATCGTAAGTCAAGACAAATCTTTCCTTCTTTAAGTTGATTTTCTTAGGTATTTTGCTGTACAGGTGGAAAGCTGACTAACATACAGTATGTGTTCAGGGAACAGGAATTGGAGGTCTGAGGCTGTAAAGTAGGTGAACCCATTCTCACTTCCCCACCATCCTCCTTAGGCCATGGTGAGCATGTGACTTACCCTGATCCAGACAGAGGGAAGCTTCTGACTTATTAAACAGACTGCTCCCTCCTTCCCTAGCAGCTTTGGGGCCCTGTAGGGGGGCAAGTTTAGATTGAGGTTAATACAATTAACCTTTGTTCCTCTGTATTCTTGGGGGATTAGACCCAAGATTTCCCTGGGATACCAAAATCTTCAGATGATTAAGTTCCTTATATAAAATGACATAGTATTTGCATATAATCTACGCACATCCTTCCTAATAATTTTAAATCATTCCAGTTATACTACCCAATACAATGTAGATATTACACAAAGAGTTGTTACATTGTGTTTTTAAGGGTATAGTGACAAAGAAAAAAGTAAGTTTTTAAGACTATTAATTTATTTTTTTGAGGGGTACGGGGAATCAAACTCCAGACCTTGCACTTGTCAGGCAGGTGTGGTACCACTGAGCTAAATCCCTGGCCCTGATTCTAGCTATGAAGCATCTGAAGATATGGAGAGCTAACTTCATATAAAAGAAAGACAGAGGGCCGGGGATTTAGCCAGTGGTTACCTGAGTTCAATCCCCGGTACCAAAAAAAAAAAAAGAAAGACAGAAAGAAACCAGCCCTATGACATCATTGATCACCAGATCTAGTCTTACACAAGGCAGCTCTGTTTCTGAACCTTTTCACCAAAAAGTATGAGCCAACTAATTCCCCTTACTGTTTAAGCTTATAGTGTTTATGTCTGCCTTGTTTTCTTCTGGTAGCTGAATGTACTCTGATACACTGACTAAAGGTATTGTCCCAACGATGACCCTTACAGGTAGGTGTCAGTGGGGGACTCTTCCAGACAGTTCACAGCTATTTCGTTTCTTTTCTCTCCACCTCCTCCCCTTTAAAGTTAGGCATTAAAGGCCAAGGCACAGCTCTTTCTCTATCAGAGGGATCACGGAAGCAGGTGCTGGGATGAAGGCTCCATCAGCCTGGGTCCCCAGCTTGGGTACACCAAGCCCCCGCTTCCCAACCCACATTGGAAACACAGTTATGTAACAAATTACCAGCAAACTTATAGGCTTAACATTTCTTACTTCACAAACATTTACTGTCTCACATTGTCTGCAGACCAAGAGTTCTGTTAGGGCTTAGCTGGGCACCTCTGCCCCAACAAAGCTACATTTCGGGTGCTCCCGGGGCTGTGGCTTTATTTACAGGCTTGGCTGAAAGTGACTTGTTTCCAAGGTCATTCACATGGGTATTGGGAGGGTTTGGTAATGGCAGGTTGCCAGACTAAGGACCTCAGTGCCTTGCTGGCTGTTAGTGAGGGACCTCTTAGTCCCTTGCCATATGAGTGTGTAAAAAACAGCTTGGACCATAGCAGATGGATTTCCTCAGGGGGAGAAAGAAGGAAAGAGTGGAGGAAGAAGAGGAGGAGAAGGAAGAGGAGAGGAGCTGGGTGAAGAGTAGGGAAGGAGGGGGGAAGAGGGAAGAAAGAGGAGGGAAGAGAAAAGAAGGCAAGAGAAAAAATACTGAAGTCACATCCTTTCCATTACCTGATCTTGGAATTGATGTCACTTTTGCCACAGTCTGCCCATCAGAAGTAAGTCAGTAGGTATAGCCCGCTCTCAAGAGCAGGGATCTTTCAAAAGCACAACTACCAGGAGACAGGCTCCTGGGGAGCCATTGAAGTAAGTGGTTGCCTCCCACAATGAATTAAAAAAAACTTCTGCTAAACTGCTGAGACTTGGGAGTCCTTCTTGCAACATGCCCTATCCTTAATGCCATCTTCATCTCCCATTGTTCAGAAGAGAAACTGATGCTCAGAAAGACTCAGACCTGCCTGACTTCAGAACTGTAACCTTACTGGGCATAGGTAATCCCACTCCTGTAATCCCAGCACTCAGGAGGCTGAGGCAGGAGTATCGCTGCAAGTTTGAGGCCAGCCTGGGCTACATAGAGAGTTCAAGGCCAGCCTGAACTACATAGTGAGACTCTAAGTAAAAAAGAAGGAAGGAAGGAAGGAAGGAAAAGAAAGAAAGAAAGAAAGAAAGAAAGAAAGAAAGAAAGAAAGAAAGAAAGAAAAAAGAAAGAAAGAAAGCAAGCTGTAATCTTATTCACTGTATACACTGCAAATGTGGGAATGTAGGGATGGGAAAGATATTTGACTTCAATCAGTGGGACAGTAGCAACCCTCCCTAGCAGCCAGGGCCTGCAGACTGTGCAAGGTGAGAGAAAAGTCCAGACAAACAGGGCTACTATCTTGTAATCTGCTTCCTCACAATCCTTCCTTTCCTGTGACACAGTAGTCTAAGTCACTGGAGACCCCTTCCTGACACAGCTGAATCAATCAAGGCAGGAGAAAAGTTCTAATTTACCCAATGTCACTCAGGAACTTATGACAGAGATAGGGCCTCAATCCACAATCTCAGAACCCCTGACTGAGCTTGTTTTCATGATAGCAATGGCAACTTCACAGTCCTCCTATAAAACAAGTAGGCATGTACCCATGACCTTTAGCTGTCAGCTCGAGTGCATCCAGATAGGGTGTGCATTGTCCAGAACAGACGGCCAGTCAAGAGCCTGCCTACCTCTTTCTGAGGATTTACTATCCTTTCCCACTTTTTATCTTTAAAAATCCTAAAAGTATCCAAAGTCTCAGGTTCCTCAGCCTCATATATTAGTTCCATTCTAGGTTCCGTCCCAACCACTCAGAGGTCAGGATTGTCCTATTCAGGAGTCTGCACTGCAACTGGCAGAAAGCACAATTTAAAATGGTTTAATTCAGGGCCAGGGATTTAGCTCAGTGGCTTTGCCGCCTGCTGAGCAAGCAAAGGACCCAAGTTCGATCCCCAGTACCAAAAAAGAAAAAAGATTTATAAAAAAAAAAAACTGGTTTAATTCAGTAAGGGTATTTTTCATCCCATGTCATTGCCAAGAGGTGAATTGACTGCTGATTCAGGAAAGGTTGGCATTGGCAATATAGTAATCTGAATGTTTTCTCCATGTCATTTATATTTTCTTTCTTTCCATTTCTTGGATAAAACTTTTGTTTTTAAATCAAGGTGTAACTGGCATTAAAAAACATGCCCACCTTTAAAGTTTGCTAGAAATTTGAGTTTTTCATAAAATACAATATTTTTAGACTTATGCATGAAACTACCTCCTTAATCAAAACAGTGAGTAGATTTATTACCCTAGAAGTTTCTATGTATCCTTTTATAAATCCCTCTCCTCTCCCCCATCCCCAGTCCCCTAGCAATCATTGATCTGCTTTTGGTCACTATAGATTGGTTTGCATTCTCTAGAAAATTATATCAGCTTTCCATTATCAAAACAACAGCTGAGATAATAAACTTACAAAGAGAAAAGGTTTATCCAGCCATGGTGGCTCATGCCTGTAATCCCAGCACTCTGGAGGCTGAGGCAGGAGGACTGCCATGAGTTCAAGGCCGTTTGGGGCTACATAGTGAGTTCAAAGCCAATCTGAACTACATAGTGACATCCTGTCTCAAAAAACAAAAACAGGGCCAGGGATGTAGTTCAGTGGACAAGGTCCTGAGTTTGATTCCTGGTACCAGAAAAAAAAAAAAGAGAGAGAGAGAGAAAAGATTTATTTTGCCTTGTTTTGGAGGTTCCAGCACACAGTCAATTGGAGTATTCTTTTGGTTGGTGGAAGCATGTGGCAGAACAAAACTGCTCACCTTAGAGCCAGGAAGTGAAAGAGTGAAAAAGGAAGGGACTTAGGGCACACTACTAATGATTTAAGAGCTTCTGCTAGGGTCCACTTAAAGTTTCAACTTCCCAATAGTGCCAGCCTGTGACCATGCCTTTAACACATGGGATTTGGGGATATTTAACATCCAAACTATGATATACTGTATATAACCGCTTTTATCGGCTCATTTCATTCACCATTATTACTTTAGAACTCATCCATGTTCTGCATTTGTTATTCATTTGTTTCTTTTTTGTTACTAATTAGCATTCCACTATAGAGTATAATACAGCCTGCTTATCTAGTCATCTGGTGATGGACATTTGAGTTGTTTCCACTTTTGGTGATGACAGAGAGTGCTTTTTCTCCTCCTTCTTCTTCTTCTTTTGCTTTTTTGTTTTTAAGACAGGGTCTCGCTTTGTAGTTCAGGCTGCTCTTGAACTCACTGTGTGGCCCAGAATGGTCTTGAACTCTCGGCAATCCTCTTGCCTCAGCCTCTGAGTACTGGGATTACAGGCTTGTGTCATCATGCCCAGCGAGAGTGCTTCTAAGAACATAGATGTATAAGTCTCAATGTGAACACAAACTTTTTTTCCTTCAGGGTGCATAGCCAGGGGTGGAACAGCCAGATAACGTGGTAGGTATATGTTTAACTTTTTAAAGAAACTGCCAAAAGGTTTTCTTTCTTTTCTTTTTTTTTCCTTTGGAAACTCGGGACCTTGCACTTGTGAGGCAGGTGGCAGAACCACTGAGCTAAATCCCAGGCCCCAAAAGGTTTTCTAAAAATGTTTGTACAATAAATTTTTCATCCTCAATAGCAATATGTGAGAGTTTCAGTTCCTCCACATCTTTGCTACAGTCTTTGTTATTTCAGTTTTCCCAGCAGCTATGAAGTAGAATCTCCTTGGGTTTGAATTTGCCTTTCCCCAGTGGCTGATGAAGCTAAGCATCTTTTTTTTTTTTTGGTACCGAGGATCGAACTCGGGTCCTGGCGATTACACAGCAGGCGGTGAAGCCACTGACCTAAATCCCCGGCTGAAGCTAAGCATCTTTTCATGTGCTTAATGGCCATCTGGTAGCTTCTTTGGTGAAATGTCTCTAAAGAATTGTCACTATTTTAGTGGTACCTTGCCAGTCTTGGTGTATTTCCATTTTTTAAAATCAAAATACTGGGCCAGGGATTTAGCTCAGTGGTTTTGCCGCCTGCTGTGCAAGCACAAGGACCCGAGTTCGACCCCCGGTACCAAAAATAAATAAATAAATAAATTAATTAATTAATTAATTAAAAATACTTTCTAATCTTTCTCTTGATTTTTTTTGTGGCTTACGGACAATATTTTTAAATTTACTAATATTTGGGAATTTTAAAGAGAACTTTTCGTTATTGATTTCTTATTTAACACTAGCGTGGTCAGAGAATATACTTTATGTGCCTTGAATCCTTTCAAATATGTTGAGGTTTGTTTTGTGGCTCAGAATATGGCCTGTTCCTTTAAGTGTCCCATATGCACAAGAAAACCATGTGGTGCTGGTGTGTAAAACTTAAGTGTCAGTTTGGCCAAGTTGATTGACAGTGTTGTACAAGCCTTTTATAGTTTTACTGGTCTTTTGTCTTCTTGTTCTATCAGTTATTAAAATAGGAATATTAAAATCTTTGACAAAAATTGTAAATTTGTCTTTATGCAGTTTTATGTAGTATAAAGACTTTTATTCCATCTTTACAACCATTTTTATACTTTATTCACATAACAAAGCCCACTTTATTTTGTACTGAGGATTGAACCCAGAGAGTACTGAGCTGCATTCTCAGCTCTATTGTTATAATTCTTTTTATTTAAAGACAGGGTCTTGCTAAGTTGTCCTAGTTGGCCCTGGACTTGTGATTTTCCTATCATAACCTCCTGAATAGCTGGGATTACAAGGTATGCCACCTTACATAACTCAAATCCATTTAAAAGTGTATATTTCAGGTGGCAGTAATTCCAGCATTCTGGGAGGCTGAGACAGGAGAACCACAAGTTGCCAAGCCTAGGCAATTGAATGACTTAGTGATACTCTCTCTTATCATAAAAAATTTAAAAAGGGCTGGGGATGCCGTTCAATGTGAAGGTCCTAGATTCATATTTATTTGTATATGTACTACAAATACATGCAGAAATAAATAAAATGTATATTTTAGGTGGTTGTGGTGGTAAAAGCCTGGAATCTTAGTACACTGAGAACCTGAGGCGGGAGGATCACAAGTTCAAGACCAGCCTGGGAAACTTAGTGAGACCCTGATTTGAAATAAAGAATGGGCTGGGAACATAGTTCAATGTGATGGCTGTGGGTTCAATCTTTGGTGCTGCAAAAATAAGCAAACTAATACATAAATGGCTTATGTATTTCGGTGGGTTGTAGTTGTGTCACCATCATCAACATCTATCAATTCAAGTGCATTATGCCACCACAAAAAGAAACTCTATACTTGTTAGCAGTTTGTCCCAGTGCTACCCTCATAAGAACCTCTAGCAACCATTAATCAGCTTTCTATTTCTATATGTTTTTCTGTATTCCAGACATTTTCATTTCAATGAAACTCTACATGAATCTGCTGCCAGGAAATTTGTGGAGAAATTCGGAGGTGCAGTCGGTTTGGCCAAAGTGGAAGTGCCCTGGCGTGAAGAACATGAGAAACTAAGCTCCACTGTACTGAACAGAAATCAGGGCCTTCAGCACCCTCAGGGTGTCCCAGCTACCATAGTAATTCTGCAGAGAAAGGCCATCTTCAAGTTTCACTCATGTTATAGAGTATGGTAGAATTTCCTTCCTTTTCAGGGTTGAATAATATTCCATGATAGGTATAACTGCATTTTATTTATTCATTCATCTGTCAATAGATACCCAGGTTGCTTTCATCTTTTAACTATTGCAATGCTGCTGTGGACATGACAATCCAACATCTGTTTGGCCCAATTCTTGTGGGTATATGCTCAGAAGCAGAATTGCTAGATGGTAACTTCATTTTTAATTTTAAGGCAATGTCGTACCTTTTTCCATAACAGCTACATTTCATTTTCTTCACATTCTGGCCTACACTTGTCATTTTGTGGAGTTTGTTCGTTTGTTTTGGTTTGCTTATAACACCATCATAACTGATGTGAAGGGGTATCTCTTTGTGGTTTTGATCTCCATTTCCTAATGAGTAGTGATATTGACCATCTTTTCATATGCTTTTGGCCATTGGTATATATTCCTTGGAGAAATGTCTTTTTTGGGGGTACTAGGGATTGAACCCAGGACCTTGCGGTTGCAAGGCAGGTGGTGGCACCACTGAGCTAACTCCTTGGGCCGAGAAATGCCTTGTTTGTTTGTTTGTTTGTTGACAGGGTCTCACCATGTAGTTCAGGCTGGCCTTGAACTCACTATGGAGCTCAGGCTGGCCTCAAACTTGCAGTGATCCTCCTGCCTCAGCCTTCCAAGTGCTGGGATTACAGGTGTGTACCACCACGCTTGGCCAGAAATGTCTTTTTATTTGGGTTTTTTGGGTTTTTTTTTTGGTACCAGGGATCGAACTCTGGTCCTTGCGCTTGTGAGGCAGGGAGCGTAGAAATGTCTTTTTAAATAATTTCCTCATTTAAAAAATTTGGTTATTTATCTTTTTACTATTATGTTTGAAAAAGTCTTTGTATATTTTGGATGTAGTCCCTCATCAGAAATATAAAAATGTTTTGAAAACATTCTCTCCCTTTCTATAGGTTATCTTTTCACTTTCTTGATTCTATTCTTTGACATATAAAATTTTAAAATTACTTTTGGTTATATATAGAGAGATTCTGCCAAAAAATGATACACATTTCAGCAGTTGGCCTACTAATAAACATCTGGAAGCTAATGGCCACAACTTTAAGCACCTCTTGGAATTGTAGAGGCCAAAGGTCTCATGACATCTCAATAAATTTAATATTAAAATAGTTATACTAATTTTTTTCCTGATGTCTACACTTTTTTTGGCAGATTCTGTCTCTTTCTTTGTCTCTCTCTGATATATATACATATATATGTTAATTTAACAATTTGTTATTTATGATTCTGGTATTCTCCCTAATAAACTATATTGCCTAATCCAAAGCCACAAAGATTTACTCCTATGTTTCTTTTAAGAGTTTTGTAATTTTATCTCTTACCTTTAATTCTCTGATCTATTTTGAGTTTGTATTCGTATATGCTATTAGATACACATCCAATTCTTTCTTTTACTTGTGGATATCCAGTTGTCCTACCACCGTTTGTTGAAAGACTTCTTTCTTTATTGGTAGACTCGTCCAAATGCAATTGCTCATAAATATGATGCTTTATTACAATTACATTTCACTGATCTATATGCATATTCTTGTGCCAGTACCATTTTGTCTTGATTGCTGTAGAGTCGTAGTAGTTTTGAAATCAGGAAGTGTGACTCCTCTAACTTTATTCCATTCAAGACTGTTTTGGTTATTCTGGATCCCTTGAGTTTACATATGAATTTCACCATAAACATTTTTAGGAAGAAAAGCAGACAGAATCCTGATAGGAATTACGTTGCATTTATAGATCAAATTGGGAATATTGCCATCTTAGTAATACTAAGTCTTCCTATCAGTGAACATGGGATATCTTCCCATTGATTTTAGAACTTCCTTAATTGCTTTAAATAATGTTTTGCAGTTTTCAGTGTATATATTTTGCATGTATTTTGTTAAATTTGACCCTAGTTATTTTAGCTTTTCTTGATTCTATTATAAAGATGTTCTATTTTATTCCTAATTTTTAAGGTGTTGATTTTTGCCAAATATTTACTGAATTGCATTGATAGATTTTTGGATATAAAAGCAAACTTACATTCTGTAATAAACCATAATTGGTCTGATGTATAATTTTTTTAAGCATTGCTGAATTTTGTTTGCTAATGTTTGTTGGTAATTTTTCCGCTTCTGTTCATAAGAAATAATGGTTTTGTTGGTGGTGGTGGTGGTGGTTTTGTTTTGTTTTGTTTTTAATTTGTGGTGCTGGGAGTGGAACCCAGGACTTCATGCATTCTAAGCAAGACCTTTACCACTGAGCTACATCTCTAGCACTTTTTATTTCAAGATAGGTTCTCACTAAGTTGCCCAGACTGGGCTCAAGCTCTCCATCCTCTTGCCTGAGCTTCCAGGTAGCTGAGTTACAGGGGTACAGCACCATGCTTGGGTGAGATGATGATGTTTTATTTTCTTCTTTTAAGATGTCTTTGTTTAGTTTAGTGTCAGAGTACATTGGCCATAGTATATTGGCAAGGATAAATTAAGATGTCTTCCCTTCTTTTTTCATTTTTTGGGAAATTTTGCAATGGACTGGTATTATTTCTTCCTTAAATATTTTGTTAGAATTCACCAGTGAAGCTATGTCTCAAACATTTCTTTTTGGGAAGTTTTAAAACTGATTCAAAAAAAAAATTGCTAATTCAGAGCTGGGTCCAGGTAATGGGAAGAATTTAAAGAAATACAATCGAGTTGCGCAGAAGACGCCAAATCACCCCGCTGTAGACAGGCAGGTCCGCCCGCGCCCTACCGAGGTCCTGAGTCGCACAGAACACGCCGAATCAGCCCGCTGCACACAGGAAGGTCTGTGCACGC
>NW_004624849.1:4087795-4103431 GCF_000247695.1 Heterocephalus glaber | reverse complement strand
AAAAGAATTTAATACAAAAAAAATAAAGAAATAGAATCAATTTTAAAGAGAAAGCAAACAAGATGACTTGTATGGTTCTTAAATTCTATGTGACACATGAGTGGACTGGAAAAGAAGACTGTATTATCTCCAAGATGGTCTGGTCAGGAATTGCAAAGGCCCCGGTGTTAAAGGCCTGGTCCCCATGGTTGCATTACTGGGGAGGCGGTAGGACCTTTAAGAGATGAAGCCACTAGGTTAGGTGATTGGGCCCATGCCCATAAAGGTGATTGTGGGACTCCAGCCTCTTTCTCTTTCTCTTTTCTGCTTCCTGGTCATGAGATAAGCAGTTTGCTCTACCACATCCTCCTCATCATTGCCCTGTGGCATCCCCATCACAGGTCCAAAGCAATAGGTCTGCCAATCTTGGGCTGGAACCTCCAAAACTGTGAGCCCAAATAAACCAGGTATTTTATTACAGTGATGGGAGGCTGACTAGTACACAAAACAGGGTGCATTTTGAGCTCTTCCTTTAAGGATACACAGAGAAAGGGGACAGATTTCTGGGCATGGAGTAGTTGGGGTAGATTGAGGGGAAAAAAAGATAGAAAAATACAGAGTACATTTGGAACAGTGGAAAATAGGCCAGCTTGGTTGTGATTTATAAGGTAAGGAATAGATGAAGAAATAAAATGATGAGATGCCTGGTGGAGAAGGGGGTGGGGAACTTTCAACTCCAGGTTCACAGGTTTTGGGAACTGTTGGATGTCTCTGAACAGGAAAATGTCTTCATGAAAGAAGTGGCTGAACAATACAAGTTTAAGTTTGGAGAAGTGGCTGCAGAAACAAAGGAGACAAACAGAACACACTATAACTAGTCAGCAGGACTTGGTGACTCTGCCTCTCAGGTGAAAAGAGGAACTGATATTAGAAAGATGGAAAAGGGAGCACTGCTTAATTCTAGGATGTCCTACATTATCTCAAATTTTTAAAAAATAACTGTGGCCATGGTTTGAATGTATCCTTAGAAGCCATGTATTGGAAACTTAACTCCCAAAGTCATATGCTAATGATATTTGGAAGTGGGGTCTTTGGGAAGTGACTGGGTTCTAAGGGATCTACCCTCATGAATGGATTAATCTGCTCACAGATTAATGGATTAATGGGTACTCTAGGGAGTAGCTTTGCTATAAAAGCAAACTCTCTGGCTTGCTTGCTCAGTCTCTCCATGTGATGCCCTCTGCCATGGTACAATGCAGCAGGGAGGGCCCTGCCAGTGCTGAGCAGAGGCTAGCACCATGTTCTTGGACTTCCAGCCTCCAGAACTATGAGCCAAACACACCTCTAAATTAGCCAGTCTGTGGTATTCAATTATAGCAACAGAAAACAGACTGAGGCAACTGTTTTATTACAAATGAAAAACATTTGCATGACATATATTTTGGAAAATAGAGAAAACACACAAATAGACTCATACAAAATCTCTTGAAAAAATTCCTGATAAACACTCATTATCAGAGCACCCAGAAATAGTTACTTATGTTTGTCAATATTTTGTTTATTTTTTCAGTTCTTTTGCCACGGAGCTCTCTCTCTCTCAACATATCTATTTCTCTATTTGATATCTAATTACATATTAGGTAACCAGTAAGGTTTCTATTTATTTCTAAAGACAAATAGTATATGATATTTATATTTAAATACATAATAATATATTTGAGGTCATATTGATGACTGTAGAAATTTCTGAAAATACAGAAGAAAATAAAAATCTCTATTTCTAAAGTAACTAGTTATTTTGACATCAGTTAAACCTTGAATTATGAGTAACTTGTTCTGTGAATGTTCCACAAGACATGCAAACATTTCTGTTAAATTTTAACTTAATAAATGAATGGGCTGGGGATTTAGCTCAGTGGTTCTGCCACCTGTCTCGCAAGCACAAGGACCCGAGTTCAATTCCCAGTACCAGAAATTAAAAAAAAAAAAAAAATGAGTGATGTCTCACAATACGAGTAGTATGTGACATCAAATGTTACATGATCACAACTGTGCCAATGGTTCTTCTCTTTCTCTCTCTCCCTATGTCTCTCTCTGTCTCTCTCACTAAGGAACTGTCGGTGATCACCTCCTAGTAGCAAGAGGTTATGGGGTAGAGCTTGTCTGCAGAGGAGGAGAAGAAGGTGGACAAATCTCTCACTTCAGATGAGATCTGGAAAATAGTGCAAAATTTTGTACAAAACCACACCCAAATAAAGCTATAGTAGTGTGTGATGAATCTGTCTACAATGCAATGCCACATTTCCACAAAATCTTCAAAAGGAGGCAGAAGCAAGTTGGATGGATTTCATGTTAAAGTTGGATAGGTTCCATCTCAAAGTTGCATGAAAAAGATTCCATTGAGTCAATAGATAGCAGTGATTCCATTAGTGATAGTGAAAGTTGTTCTACGTAATAACCCTCCTCTCTCTTGGCTCCCTCACACCAGCCATCATGGTTTTCAAAGGTAAGTGCAGATTATTTATTTATTTTTCTTTATATTTTGTAATATATTATAGCATTGTAATCATTTTTATATGAATATTTTGGGGTTGTGGAATGAATCACCTGAATTTCTATTATTTCTTATGGGGAAATTCACTTCGATGTACAAGTGCTTTGGATTATAAGCATATTTCCAGAACCAGTTATGCTTGCAAACCAAGGTTTTACTGTACCTGAGGTAATCAACTATAAAGATGAAAGATTTATTTTGGCTCACAATTTTGGAAGTTTCAGTCCATGACTACTTGATCCTGTTGCTTTAGGACTGTGGCTTGGCAGCACATCCTGGTGTGGAGCAAACTTCACTTCATGGCTGGAGGAAAGGAGAGATAGCAAGAGATGTAGTTCTAATGTCTCCTTCAAGCACATGGCCTCAATGACCTATGACCTCCCAACTCTCAAGGTGGGCTCCACCTCTTAAAGATTTCCATCACTTCATAATAGTGCCAAGCTGGGGATGAAGCCTTAAGTACATGGGCCTTTGGAGGACACTCAAAACCCAAGCTATAGCACAATGGTAAAGTTAAGATCTGTGCATTTTGCTTATAAAATTTACCCTTAAATGCATTGAACTCACTTAAAACTACCTAGGCTATAAGATGTAGGGGCAAAGTGTTCCGATGTCTGCAGCTTATTTTGAAAAGCATCAAAGAGTAAGATGGGTTGATGGATGGGTAGAGACACTAATGTGTATTAAAGTAAATACAGCAACCTGTTAATTACAAAATCCAGGGCACATGAAATCACATTGCATGCTTCTTTCAACTTTTCTGTATGTTTGAAATGTTTTTGTAATAAAATTATGAGAAAATCATTGTGATGCAATTAAAGAATGACTATCTTAGTAGAGAAGCATGGTGAGAAAACTTAGTTCAGTCAGGAGGAGGTGTCAAAAAACAACCAGAGGGGACTGGGGATTTAGCTCAGTGGTTTTGCCGCCTGCTGCGCAAGCGCAAGGACCCGAGTTCAATCCCCAGTACCAAAAAAACCCACAAAACAAAACAAAACAAAAAAACAACCAGAGGGCCAGGGATTTAGCTCAGTGGTTCTGGTGCCTGCCTCACAAGTGAAAGGTCCTGAGTTCGACCCCCAGTACCAAGAAAAAAAAAACAACCAGAAAATGTTACTGTCATGAATTTATGAATTTATTCAGGATTCAGGGATAAATCAGAGCCAGCCTCCACCTTCTGTTCTGTACAAGGCACTAAAAAACTGTCGTATATATGCTTGAATGATTTTATTCAACACATACTATATTCCAGGCACTGTTTGAGGTATTGGGGATATATTGGTGAGGAAACCAAGGGGCTTGGCATACAATCTAGGAGATACCACAAGAGTGCCCAGTTGTGCCTGAGGCCCAACCATATTCTTCCAACTATGCCACACTGCTTTCCTGCTGCCCTTGGACTGTCCTCTGGCTTTAGGTTAAACCACCCCACCCTTCCTTCCTCCAGTTTCAGAAAAATCCAGAAGTTCTAGTTCCACAAGGGTAGGTTCTTTGTTCACTGCTCAGTATCTACCATTGAGCACATTAGAAATACTCAGGATTTGCTAGATAAATGTATGAATGCAAATTATGCTTTCATTGGTATTCTTCCTCCTCCTAAGTCTTCACTTCCAGCCTCAGGCCTTTGAGTTTGCTGCCCTTACTGATGGGACCACTTATCTGGTTTTTTTTTGTTTTTGAGAGGAAGTCTTGGTGTGTTGCCCAGGCTGACTTCCAATTCCTGTGCTCAAGCCATCCTTCTCTGCCTCAGCCTCCCGAGTGCTGGGACCACAGGTACCCATCACTGTGGCCGGCTATCTCTTTGGTTCTTGCATATTCTTTCCCACCATTATGTCTCTGCTGGAGTATCACCTTCTGGAGAAGCCTGCCCTGATGGCCTTGCCAGTCCCGCACCTATCACCCCATTTGCTCTGCTCTGTGACTTAAGGTATTTTTTTCTGTAAAGAAAAAGAAAAGCAGCCTTATACACAAGTATGTACTATTTATTTACAGATTTACTTGAAAATCACCAGTTTTACTGAGACTGTGCTGTGTTTGGTATTCGCATGGTATTTGTTCTCCTATTATCTCTCCCCGGACATTTACCATGAAGCAGAGAGGCTGTCAGGGTGCACATCAACCTGTTTTGGTTCCTTTGTCCTTTTGTCTGTCTCCCCTTCTAAAATCTAAGTTCCGCCGGAGATTTAGCTCAGTGGTTCTGTTGCCTGCCTCGCAAGTGCAAGGTCCTGAGTTCGATCCCAGGTACAAAAAATAAAAAAAATAAAATCTAAGCTCCATAATGGCTGGAACTTCTATTTGGCTCACAACCAGACACAGTGTCTAAGGACATAGGTCTGCTCCATGCGTGCACGGCTCCTCCATGCTCTGCTGCTGCAGTAGAAGAAGGGAGCCTAGGCCCGCTCCTGAGAGAATGGGACAGAGAGCCGCTGAGTGTAGACACCACACCCTAGGGGCCGCCAGCACCCAGAGCTGTCCTCGAAGCCATGCCCTCGGGCCCCGCCTCCGCCGGGCCCTTGTCCCTTTAAGGGTGATGGGGCCGCGCAGAGGGCGGGGCGCGCGCCACGGCCTCTCTCTGGGGCGGGAGTCTGCGCGCTCGAGCCCCGTGAGCCCAGCGCCGGGGTGCCGCGCGCCGCCAGTGCACCTCAGCCGCCGAGCGCCGTTCTTCGGAGGCTGTCATGTCTCCCGGCCGACCCTGGCAGCCCGGCGCGGCCGAGGCTCCGGCGTCCACGGCAGGCACCCGCGAGGGGCCATGATCCGGCTGGGCGGCTGGTGCGCGCGGCGCCCCCGTGGCGCGGCGGGCCCGGCGGAGAGGCGCGGAGTGTCGGGGGGGCCGGGCAGCCGCGCCCTGCGGGTGCTGGTGGACATGGACGGCGTGCTGGCCGACTTCGAGGGCGGTTTCCTCAAGAAGTTCCGCGCGCGCTTCCCCGACCTGCCCTTCGTCGCGCTGGAGGACCGGCGCGGCTTCTGGGTGTCGGAGCAGTACGGTCGCTTGCGGCCCGGGCTGAGCGTGAGCATCCCCCACCCCGACCCCCTGGGACCCCACACCCCGGGCGGGGAAACTGAGCTCGCCCGCCAAGCCCGTGGCAGGGAGAGCCTTTTGCGCGGGCTCTGGAGTCCAGCAACCCGCGTGACCTTGGAGGGCGGGTCACCGCACCAGTCTTGAGAAGGTTCTCACAAATAGGGTCCCGGGAGGATGGGGGAGACAGCAAGCTGGGAGAGCGCAGCCCTGCGCGCAGTTACTGTTGGCTTCTAATAATAACATACCTAACTCTTAATTCCAGCTGACTTTAAATTTTTGGTATATTTGGGCTTAGGTCGTTTGTTAAATTTTTGAAAGAGCGAACGAAACACTCTAAATTAAGTCCTCTTTCACTCCTACCACAGTAACATGCCTGTTTCTTCCTCTCCATGAATTTGATGGTTGTTCTTACCCTTCTTTTTTTATCCTCTTTCTTGAAAGCATAGCTTCCAGTGATATTGGAGGCCCAGCGAAGGTGTCACACAGGGAGTCAATGGTCAGGGTGGGACGAGCCTATCCTGATGTAAAGCTGGCACTACCAAACACTTGACACCCCTCTCCCAGCCCGTGCCCTTCGTGGATAGTTGGAAATATCTAGGCAGGAAGCTCAGTTTGTAAATTGTGAAAGGAACTGGGGATTTTGCCGTGCACAAACTAAAGAGGCAGGTTTTTTTCTGGCATCCCTTGGTTGGCCATCAGTCTAGGGGTTTGATGGTGGGCAGGAGGAGGAGGATTAGGGATTTTGTAACCCTAAATTAATTGCCTTATCTCTTCTGTAAGTAGGCATTGTTATCTGCTCTTTGCAGATGAAGACTCTTGCCCCCAGTCCTGTGATAGTAAAGGGCCCAGGACAGACAAGCACATTTAGCTTTTCTTACCTTAAGGTTCTGTTCTCTGTCTGTTCTCTCTATGAGCAACATTTCTTCGGACTTCAACAAGGCACCTTCACAATAATTTGGTTTGCTGAGGGACAGGTGTTGAAAGAAAAAATCAAGTGCAGTTTCTTTTCATTCACACCAGGCTCTTCTAAAGGTGACTTCAACAGAACTAGGTACCCTGATTTCTCCTGGTGCTGAGACCTAATTAAAAACTTTAAACTGTAAGAAATACCCATGTAATTCCTGCAACCTCAGTGATAGACCCTGCACTGTGTGTGTTCATTTGCAGATGAGTGCCCAGCATTGGGATCTGGGACACCTTGTTTCCTCCCAGCAGTGTCTTAGTGGAATGAAGTTAAGTCCACCCCACCTCTGAAAAGTACAGTAGCTTTTACAGCCCTCTGTACAGAGATCCAGACTCCAGGTCTAAGGGAGAAAATTCCTGTTTTCTAAGCATAAGGCAAAGGAGCAACACTCATGGGGCAGAAAGGAGGGTACTCCAGGAACAACCTGCTGATTTCTCCTACATCTCTTTCTTTTCCCAAGCAGGATGTCTCTGACTCTCTCTGTGGCCAAGATGGCCAACTATCTGTGGTTAAAACTAAAGAAACTTGGGCCGGGGATTTAGCTCAGTGGTTTTGCCGCCTGTTGTGCAAGCTCAAGGACCCGAGTTTGATTCCTGGTACCAAACAACAACAACAACAACAACAACAACAACAAAACCTCCAAAAACTAAAGAAACCAATCCAGCTTTATAAAATATTGTCTCTTGGTTCCTAGGATGGATGGTTCCAGTACTCCTTCCCCCTGGATACCAAAATCCACAGAAGCTCAAGCCTTTTATATAAAATGGTGTTTTGTGTGTGATCTATGAAATCCTCCTGTATACTTTAAATCACTATTAGATAATTTATATTAACCAATCCAATGTAAATATTATATAAATAGTTATATCATTTACAGAATAATGACAAGGGAAAAAGTCTGCATGTTCAGTATCAGCACAGTTTTTTTCCAAATATTTTCAATCTGTGACTTGAATCCAGAGATGCAGAACCTGCAGATAGAGAAGGCTGACTGTTTTCTTTGTCTTTATTCCCTTTGATCTTCACAGTACTTTGCTGAGGAAAGCAGGGCAGAGGTGAAAGAAAAGCTTATCTTAATTAACTTAGAATTTTAAACTGTAAGGATAGATGAACTGTGGCCAGAGAGAGCAATTTCCCTACCCTGGGTTTCACAGTAAGGTAGTGTCAGGGAAAGGTGTGCTGGTATGCTGTCATTACATCAAAGGCTCAATACCAGGGACTGTGTATCCGTTACATCCTCATGAAGACCGTGTAAGGAAGGATGAGGTTCCCATCTCCATTCTGTAGATGAGGAGAGAAGTTCATTGAGGGGAAGTGGTCAACACAGGGTCACACAGCAAGGGCCAAGACTTTCCCATTCCATCTGTCCACACTGCCTCCATATGTGAGTTCAAGACCTGACAATGTCACCCCTAGGCAGCCTTCAAAAAAACCTTCCTTCTCTGTAAACTCTAACAATCCTCAGCCCTCTTGGGTCTTGGGTTGTGAGGATCAGATGAGAAAAATGTATTTTAGCAAGAAGCTTTTGTTTAGCTGTTCACAGGGCTATTGACCAGGCAGAAGCACTTCATGAACCCCGTATATGGGATTTAGTATCCTATTCCTCAAAAGCTGAGATGTGTCACTTTCCCCATGCCTGGCCTAGAAAAGGTGCTGCATTCTGAAAACTCAGTTTTGGCCCTATAACATAAGGAGGATAGGAAATAGCCTGAGAGTGGGGGAGAAGGAGATCTACTCCCAGCTTGGCCACTGTTTCGCTATGTGACATCAGGTATATAGCCTCGCCATTCTGAGCCTTAGTTTTCTCATAGGTAAAATGAGGGTTTTGCTTTCACATTTAAAATCAGCAGAATCCTTTCTTTTTTAAAGTATTGGCACCTAAACATAAACCAAATAAAAGTAGTACTGTTCTGATTGATATGGGGAGGAGCCTGCGGCCCTCCCAATTATCCATTTGCCTGCATCCCCTTCTTGTCCCTTGTGACCCTATGGTGCATGTAATTATCTCTGAGCCTCTCCAGCTCTCTAGTCTAATCACTGTCCTTCCATGGCCATTCCTGGTCCAGCCACAGACCTCCACCATGCTTCTGGCCATTAAAGTCGAGTCCAGCAAATGCCTGGCCATGATGACTGGCCTCAGGTCCCAGACAGCTCCAAGTGTCTCCCCACAAAGACCCTAACACCTCAGCTGGTCTCTACTGGATCCTCACAGAAGGGAGATCCTTCCAGGAAAGGGGCCAGAGCACACACAAAATCTGTGTACTTCCCCTAGGAAGAATATCCTCAGGAGTGTATGAGCGTGAGGGGTAGGTAGACACCGCCTTCTTGTGGGTGGCCCTTCCAAGTCACACAGGCTGCCCCAGCTGAGGGCAGTAAGACTCTGAGGTCCCTTGTGGTAACCTGCTTCTCTCAACTTCTCAGGAGAAGGCCATTAGCATCTGGGAGTCCAAGAATTTCTTCTTTGAACTTGAGCCTTTGCCAGGGGCTGTGGAAGCTGTGAAGCAGATGGCCAACCTACAGAAGTAAGTCTGTCTTCATGTCTGCACCTTGCTGCCACCTCCCCTCTCTCTTTAGACCTGTGTGTTGCCAGCCTGCTTGGTCATTGCTTACCCTGGCAAAACCCCTATTGGACAGAAGCTGTAGGCACCGGACTGCCAACAGTAGCAGAGCTAGGTGCTTGTGCTCTGGGGCTCCCACCCTAGGGGAGCAGGTAGTAAGCCAAGATCCAAGCAGGTAAGAAGTCCTCAGGTTGTTCTAAGTGCTGTAGGGAAAAGGCTGAACAGGAGCCCATACTTGGAAAGGGTCTTTCAGGAAGGAGGAGGTTATTGTTGGAGAAACTCCAGTTTTGTTCTAGTGAGATGAGAGGTTCTGTGGGCTGAAGCTGCACTCAGTACCCATCACACACCATCCACTGAAACCCATTAGCAGTTATATAATGTCCTTCCCTTAGAATGTTTTAAAACACAGCACTATTGACATATAATTCCTATCCTATACAATTCATGCATTTAGTGTGCACAATTCAGTTATTTTTAATATGTTCAAAAAATTATGTAGCAATTGCCATTTTTAATTTCAGAACTTTTTCATCAACCTGAAAAAGAATTCCTATACCCATTACCAGTCACTACCCATTCTTGTCCTTCTTTTCCAGCCCCTGGCGACCACTAATTTCCTTCTGTCTTTTTAGATTTGTCTATTCTGAATGTTTCATATAAATGGAATCATACAATGTGATAGCTTTTGGGTCTGACTTCTTTCATAATGTTATTAAGATTTGTCCATGTTGGATCATCATCACCTATCAGTACTTATTTTTTTATTGTGAATAATATTCCATTGTACGCATAGAATACATTTTATTTATTCATTTATCAGTTGATGGACATGTGGGCTGTTTCCATGTTTTGGCTGTTGTGAATAGTGTTGCTATAATCATTTGTGTAAGTATTTGTTTCTCATCCAATTTGGTTTGTGACCAGAATTGTGGAAAGGATTAAGTTTGTGACCTGAAGTACCAGTGTATTTATATCATTTGCTCATTTTTTCCAATTGGGTAATTAATTATTCCTTTATTATTATTAAATTGTAAGAGTTCTTTATATATTCTAGAAACAAGTTCCTTATCAGATACATGATTTACAAGTATATTCTTTCATTCTGTAGATTGTTGTTTCACTTTCTTGACTATATCCTTTGAAACACAAAAGTTCTTAATTTTGAAGTAGTTTAATTTATCTTTTTTTGTTGTATTTGTTGTCATATCTAAGAGGCTATTGCCTAATCTAAGGTCACAAAGATTTGCTCCTGTATTTTCTTTAGGAGTATTAATTTTAGCTCTGACATTTAGATCTGTGATTCGTTTTCAGTTTTTATGTATGATACAAAGTGAGGATTCAGCTTCATTATTTTGTATGTGGATATCCAGCTGTCCCAGAATCATTTGTTTTTCAACTATTATTTCCCCCTAGAGTTGTCTTGTACCCTTGTTTAAAATTAACCATAAATGTAAGGGTTAAATTTTATTGGCTACTGTTTTACTTGAATTTATCAACATGCATGACAAATCAAAGATAAGGTATGGTTTAACCTTCAGTGTGCCTTATAAATGCCTCCAAAAATTGTCAGCTTTAAAAATTCTAATGTAAAGAGGCATCAGAGGAACACAAAATGCTTGGGGTTTGGGTTGAATTATACACCTTGTTTGGTTTGTAATTTATCTTTGGACTTGAGTCCTGTAGAGTACTGTATTTGATTGTTTTATAGTATGAACTTGGTTTATAGTGGATGTGATAAGAGCCTGGAGAGGCAAATAATTCATGTACATTGGACCTCTATATCTGTGGATTCTCTGTGCCCATGGTATTAACCAATCTCAGATCAGTCAAAAAATATTTGGAAAAAAATAATACATTGGTGCTAAGGATGT
This sequence comes from Heterocephalus glaber, assembly GCF_000247695.1. The sequence continues at coordinate 4,092,486 of NW_004624849.1, read as the reverse complement.
GCTATATATTTAGGCCTATTATGTCAGCTTAACTTTACTATAACAAACTACCTGAGATAACCAACTTAATAACAGAAGAGGTTTACTATGGCTCATAGTTGCTGAAGTTTTAATCCATAGTCACTTGCCCCTGTTCCTTGGGCCTGTAGTGGCAAAGTACATCATGGTGGGAGTACATGGTAAAGGAGGTCCGTTTACCCGATAGTGGCCAGAGAACAAAAAGAGAAAGGAAGGGATTAGGGTTCCAATACCCTTTTTAAGGTCATGCCCCAGTTTGGGACTCCAGTTTGGGAAATGCAAGTCTAGACCACACCCAGCCAACTTCCTCCCACCAGGCCCAACCTCCTAAAGGTTCTCCCACCTCCTATTAGCAGCAGGGGTCTAGGACCAAGCCTTCAACATGTGGACCTTTGGGGGACATCCAAGATCTAAACCATAGCACCTGTGATCATTGCATGCATGCTGAACTTATATAGAGTTTTTCTTTGCATTATTCCCTAAGCAATGCAGTATAACAAGTATTTACATAGGATTTTCATTGTATTAGGTGTCGTTGGTAATCTAGAGGTGACTGAAAGTATATGGGAGCATATATGTAGGTTATATATAAACAGTATTACATTTATGTATGGGATGTGGGCATCTCTGGATTTTGGTACTAGCAAGGGTTGGGAGTCTGGAACCAATCCCTTGCAGATACTGGGGGACAACTATATTAGTACTTAAACTTTTCAAAACTTTCCTTACTCCTGGCTCTGTGCATCCTGGCTGCAGTCACAGGACTGTACTGGGTACTGCGCATCATAGTGGTGTAGAGTGAGGGGCTGTAGCTGGACTGTGAAGTCTACTTCCTGGATTCTGGGGAACCTGTCTCTTAAGACACTGGTCAAGTTATCAAAGCTTCCTAGGTCTCAGTTACTTTATCTGTAAAGTGAAAATAGTGAGAAAGTGCTCAGGGTAGCACCTGGCACACAGTAGGCATTTAAAAGCAGCTGTGCTGTTTTTATTTTGTAGGATTTAATTGGCACACCACAAGAAAAGCATTCCTCCAAAATAGGAAGGAAAGATCCAAAGGGTTAGAGATAGTGGGAGGGGCAGGGGAAAGGAAAGAAGGGAAAGGAAAAATGATGAGAAATGGAAAAAATGGAAATAAAGTCTTTGTAAATAGGGAAGGGTGGAGGGGGTGAAGGGAGGGCTAGGAATGGAGAAAAAATAAGAACCAAGATGCATTATGTAAAGGTACAATTCCCAATGAGAAATGTAATTGTGTTGTATACCTAAAATGTACCAGTAAAATAATTTAACAAAAAAAAAAAAGAAAGAAAGAAAAGCATTCCTGAGCCATCATGGCATGGGGAAGAGTGAATTCAGTAAGCTGCTTCAACTCAGAGCTTTCTTTACATCACGTCCATTGTGGCAGGAAACAAAGCAACTTTCATCCAGCCCAGTCTAGCCTGGAGGACTCCTTTTCAAAACTTCTTTATTTTCACTTTTCCAGGAACTCCAGTTTGGGAAATGAAAGTCTAGACCACACCCAGTAGGCCCTTACCTTCCTTTGGGCACCTAACTTGGTAGAAGATTCCCATGGTCTGTCAGTGTCCTGAGTTTGCACAGAGCCTGGGGTCTGGGTGAAGTGGGGTGGGTTACTGAGTGTCTGGTGTGAAAGGAAGTCCATATGCTTTAGAACAAGAGGTATGTGTGGCCTAGGGATAAAGACCAAGACTTAACTGTTAATGTCATAAATATTTACCAAGCATCTGCCATATACTTGGCCTTGAACTAGGTGCTATGGACACACAAACAGATAAGAGAAAGTTCTTGAATTCTAAGCATTCACTGGTTCATTAGTCACTAAAAGGTGACTCTAAAAGACTTATAATGGACTAATGGATAGTAATGGACTAGTGGACATGTGAAGGCAGAGTAGGAGGGCAGGAGGAGGCCTTGGCCTTGACCTTGACCTTGACCTTGACCTTGACCTTGGAGCTGCATCTTGGAGAGTAAGAAGGAACCTGCCAGGTGGAGGAGAGGCAGGATCTTTGGATAGAAGGGAACAATGTGAATAGACTTAATCTTTCATCCATGGTGCTTTCCCAAAACAGCCTGCTTGGTATGCCACCCTTGATCCAGCAGCTCTGGGCTGACAGTGCTTCCCTGTCAGGCCTCAGGTCCTGAAGAGCTTGCTTTGGAACACCTTTGGTGACTAATCTTTTTTTTTTTTTCTGGTACTGGGGATTGAACTCAGGACCTTGAGCTTGTCAGGTAGCTGTGGCACGACTGAGCTAAATCCCTGGCCTGTGACTACTCTTTTAATTATTCAGGAATACAAGAATCTTCCCCTCTTGTTTCTCCCTCTTTCTCCCTCTGTTCCTTTTCCCCTTCCCCTCTCCCTCCTCTTTCTCCTCCCATTCTGCCCCTTTTTCTTTTTGTTCTTCAATTCTGGGGATTGAACCCAGGGCCTCACAAAAGTGCTTTGCCACTGAGCTACATCCCCAGCCTTAAAAAAAAAAGTTCTTGTTCTGAGACAGAGTCTCACTAAGTTGCCCAGATTAGGCTTAATTTGTAGCCCTCCTGCCTTACCCTAGTTCACTGCAGGGCCAGATTATTTTTCTCCTTCAGCTCTGAGCACCAGGAACGTCACCTCTATCAAGAGACCTTTCCTGATGGCCATGGCAAGGGAGTTGCCCTCCCCTCCTGGTCATTCTGATCCCATTAGTTTGGGAACATACTCCAAGTTGAAATCATTACCTCTGTGTTTGTCCCTTCCTCTTTCCAATGTCAGGTTCCTGAGGTCAGATATTATCTTGGCTCTGATTCTATTCTCAGTCCCCAGAATGAAACCTGTTACATAGAATGCATGTAAAATGTTTGCTGAATGAATATACACTTCAGTGTATATATTAACATAATAGTAATTCTCAGGCTTTTTTTCAAAACATCGATAAGAGGGCCTGGGTGTGTGACTCAGTGGTAGAGCACATGCTTAGCATGCATGAGACTGTAGGTTCAATCCCTGACACAAAAAATGAATGAATGAATGAATGAATGAACATGGATGGAGCTGGGCACAGTATTGTGAGCTTGTCCCAGCAGGAGATAGAGAGAGGATTATCCCTTGAACCCAGGGTGTTCTAGCTTGTGTCTAGATGTCCCCCCAAAAGCCTCATGTGGTCATAGGTGGGGGTTTTTCAGAGGTGGCTGGATGTGGACTGTGTGATGCTAGGATTAAGGGTGTATGATTAATAAATTAGTCCCTGATTGGTTTGGCATAGTTCTGGGTAGGATTAAGGGTGGCTCACCCTGGGTGTGAGTGCTAGATACAGTATAAAGTGACAGAAAAAAATCTGTCACTTGAAGCTTGCTGCTTGCTGCCTTCTTCTGCCTGCTATGAGCTGTTTCCCCTCTACTATGCCACCCTGCCTTGGAGCCAGCCAATTATGGACTGAAACCTCTACAAACTGTGAGGCAAAATAAACCTTTCCTCCTTTAACTTCGAGTGTTAGGTATTTTGTCTCAGCAACCAGAAAAGTAACTAAGACACAGGGGTTCTGGGCCAGACTAGGCAACATGGCAAAACCTTTCCTTAACAACAGTGACAACAACAAAAGTGGTTGGGATTCTTCTTTATATTCTATAACTTTCTATTTTTCTCTAAACAACACATCTTGGAAATGTTTCCCTATCAGTACTGTAAGACTATCTTATTCTTTTAAATTTTCTTTTTACTTTTTAAAAATGGAGACGAAAATCTTGCCATGTTGCCCAGACTGACCTCAAACCCCTGGGGTCAAGCCATCCTCCTGTCTCAGCCTTCTGAGTAGTTGAGACTATACACATGTGCCACATCACTTTGCTATCCTATTCTTTTTTTTTTTTTTTGTACTGGGGATCAAACTTGCTTGTGCAGCAGGTGGCAAAAACACTCAGCTAAATCCCTGGCCTGGTATCCTATTCTTTATACATAATTTCTGCCTAGTATTCTACAGAAGAGTTATACCATAACTTATGCAATACTCTATATGAACATATTGTTTCTCATGTGGTTTTGTGTGTCAGGGTTTCAAAGAGCATCTTGGTGTAGGTGTGCAAGTGTTTCTGTGCAGTACTGGACTAGTTGTATCAAAGCCATATACATTTAAGATCTTAATAGAAATTTCATGATATAGGTTATCTTTCTAATAGATGTAATCCCATAACATGTAGTGTAGTATACATGCTATGCTATGCTTTTTTTGTCAGCCAGGTGTGGTGGAGCACACCTGTAATCCTTTCCCTTGGAAGGCTGAGGCTGGAGGATTACTGTGACTTTGAGGCCATCTCAGGCTACATAGTGAGTTCAAGACCAGCCTGAATGATAGAGCAAGACCCTGTCTCAAAAAACCAAAGGCGGCTCCCAGTGCAGAGGACAAGGCTTCTGGATCACTGGAGCACTGCTCCCAGTGCAGAGGAGGTGAGCAGCGTAGGTGCCAGCAGCACACCCCCTCACCCCTCCACCCCGTCGAAATGAGAAGACATGTAAACAAGTCTCAAAACCAGACTTCCAGATCACCTACAGCAAGCCCAAAGTGAAACAGGATGGAGCACTCTGATACTCAGCCACCTGGACTCCCTGAATTGGCAAAAAAAGAGGATCTGGAAAAAATGAAATCAGAAATAATTTCTCAGATAACAGCAGAGATTGTGCTCATAGT
>NW_004624849.1:4065565-4075886 GCF_000247695.1 Heterocephalus glaber | reverse complement strand
ATAGTTTTCAGAGAAGAAGTCTTTGATTTCTTTTGTTAGGTTGATTCCTAGGTATTTCAGTTTTTTGGATGCTATTGTGAAAGGAATTGTTTTCCGTGTTTCTCTGTCAGTGAGTCTGTTATTCGTGTAGAGGAAAGCTATTGATTTTTGTGTGTTGACCTTGTATCCAGCTACTTGACTTAATTTGGTTATTAAGTCTAGAAGACTTTTGGTGGAGTTCTTGGGGTCTTCTATATAGAGTATCATGTCATCTGCAAATAATGACAATTTGGCTTCTTCATTTCCTACCTTTATTCCTTTCATTTCTTTCTCTTGTCTAATTGGTGTGGCTTATGTTTCCAAAACTATATTGAACAAGAGTGGTGATAGTTGACATCCTTGTCTTGTTCTTGATTTTAGTATGAAAGATTTCAGTTTTTGACCATTTAGTATGATACTGGCTGTTGGTTTTTCATAGATGGCTTTTATCAGATTGAGGTAGAGACCATCTATTCCAGTTTTTTGTAGGGTTTTAATCATCAATGCGTGTTGGATTTTGTCAAATGCTTTTTCTGCGTCTATGGAGATAATCATATGGTTTTAGTCCTTGGCTCTATTGATATAGTGTATTACATTGATTGATTTGCGTATGTCAAAAGAAGCTTTTTAAAGGCCATGAAGGATTTATATTTGGTTCTAGGGAGAGATTGGGAGGTGTCTATACATAGATGGCATTAAAGCCTTAGGCTGGAAGATGTCACCTGAATGGGGAGTACAGAATGAGCACCAGCCCTGAGAGGCTAGGAGGGGACAGGACCTCGGGAGACCAGGCTGGGCAGCTGGTGAGGAGCAAGTGTGGCAGAATGACAGAGAGAACAGACATGGCCATAGGGTCAAATACTGATAAGAAAGGTAACAGTGCCTAGGTGTGCTGTGCACATGGTGTTCCAGGGTCCTTGATGACAATGAGTAATTTCTTTGGAGTGGGTTTGTTATGGTTTAGATCTATAATGTCTCCCAAAGGCCCATATGTTCAGGTTGGGCTTTGGAAAGTAACTGTATCATGGGGATGCTGAAACTCATCAGTGAGTTAATCTACTGATGAATCCATAGGTAAATGTGCTGTTGGGAGGTGGATCCAGGTTGGAAGAGGCAAGTCACTAGGGACATGACTTGGAAGAACGTATCTCTCACCTAGCTCCTCCTTTCTTTCTCTTCTTCCTGGCTTCTGTGACATGAGCAGCTTTCCTTTGTCCAAGCCCCTTTACCATGCCCTTCTTGCCTTGGAGCCAGCCAAGCATATACTGAAAATGTGAGCCAAAATAAACTCCTCCTTTGAGTTGTGGGTATCTGGTATTGAGTTTCAGTGACAAGGAAAGTGACTAAGTCAGGAGAGGACCAACTCCAAGTGGGAGCTGTTTGAGGAAGGGACAGATGGTGAGAAATGGAGTCCACAGAAAAGGCAGTTGTGAAATATGTGGTGCTGTGGAGGGAGCAGGGGTATGAGTGATAATGAGGGAGCATGCAGGCCACAGTTTTGTGTTATGAAGATAGCTGCTAACTTATAGTTCTGTTGATGATTTTTTTTAAATTCTGGGATTAAATTTTTAAAAACTGAGCTACATCTCCAGTTCTTTTTCTATTTTTTTATTTCGAGGCAGTGTCTCACTAAGGTACCAAATTGCCCAGTCTGGGCTCAAACTTGTGATCAATCTTCCTCAGACTCTCAGAATCCCAGAATTATAGGTGTGTGCTACCATGCCCAGCTTCAAAGCAGTAATTTTAAAACTTCCCCAAAAGAAATGTGGCACTAGTGACTGAACCTACAGCCTTCACAGTGAACTACAATACCAGCCCTTTTTTTTTTCTTTTTTTTTTTTGCCCATTTTTTATATTTCACTTTGAGACAGGGTCTTGCTAAGTGACTAAGTAGCCCATGCTGGACTAGAACTTGTGATCCTCCTGCTTCAGCCTTCCAGAGTCTGGGATTTACAGGCATGCACCACTGTGTCAGGCTTCTTCTGATGATTTTTGCCTTGTTGATGGTGTGAAAGTTATAGCCATTCATGGAAACCATATTCTGATCTTCAGTAGGATAGGTGTAATACTTTTGTACTTATGACATTTTCAACATTCAATGGGTCTATCAGGATGTAACCTCACCAGTCCAGGAGTATCTATAAGGAATTTTTAAGATAGGAGATAACAGGACATGTTTGAATGAGGAGTCACTGAGGAGAAGTAGAGGGGAAATTTTTGCAGGGAAAAATCCTCATAAAGATGAGAGCAAATAGGTGCAGATTGGGGTGAGGGGAGAGGCAGATGGAGGCTGAACAAGAGGAAAGATGGGTGCTGTGGCATGGGAGAAGAACGTAAGGCAGTGGATGTGATATGTGAGGAGAAATGTGAGAAGCATGGGGGTCTCCTGGTGAGAAGAGTGAGGCCCAAGGAAGGCATGTTCTGACTATTGGGGGCCCTGCAGGGAGCACCTCCAGAGCCCTGGAGAGTATCCTGCTGGGTAGCCACAAGGCCTTGGCTTGCGACCACACAGTGAAGTTGGTCTGAAGTTTATGTGATTTTTTTTTTTTTTTTGTCTCCAGTAGCTGCTTGGGTGCAGGTGGGAGAAGCTGGACAGTGGGTTCTTTCAGAGCCTGGCAAAACAGCCCTCCATGGACCAAGAGATACACAAACAGTAATCGTAGAGATGGACCAGAGTGTGGCTGGTGGAGAGGGAATGTGCAAAACTGGTACACCTCAGCCCTTGTCTCTCAAGGAATCTGAAGAATTCAGCGCAGGGAGTTAGAATGTTTGTCATGGGTGGAGGCTAGGGAGGCCAGGCTCCATATAGTGATGGGAGGAGAGGTTTTGGGGGTGGGGGGAAGGGAATGAGTGGTGTTTGGAGGTAAGGAGGGATAGGAACTGAGAGATCATGTGTTGTATTTGCATGTACGCACATGTTTGTACATATGTGCAAAGTCAGTAGGATGTTGAAGAGCAGAGGAGGAGAGAATAGTATTGAGCCGGGGAATGGGAGGTGGGAGGGACAATAACTGGCCAGTGGTAGATGACCACAGCAAGGAAGGGTCAAAGGCCATTCCCTGTAGAGGCAGAGCTGAGAACAACCATTGGGCAATGGCTGAGTTTTGGGGGGACATAGCAGGTACAAGGGCACAGCCAAGTTGGCTGCAGGAATGCATAAGCTGGAAAGACTTCAGGTAATGAAAGGGCATAGGCAGCACCCCAGGGTCTGGCAGGTTCACACAAGACTCTAGAGACTAATTTGCCAGAGAGGGTTGGGAAAACACATCTTCTGCAGCTCGATTTGATGAGTCAGAAGGAGCTGGTGCTGGAGGTGAACTCCAGCTTTTGCGGATGTTTGGGGCTAGATGGCTCTAATGGTGATGGCTCCAGGGCCCTTCAGGTTGTGTGGAGAAGCAGGTACCTGAGAAGCCCTTCTGGGTCAGGGCCAGCTCGCCTGTGGATTTGGCTTGGAACCCTGACTGTGGGAAGGGTGTAGTGTACCCCACACAGAGCCTGCACCTATTTAAGGGGCATGCACTGCTCAGTGCAGGAGATCTAGGCTCTTCCTCTGTTTGGCCTGAGGCCAGAGCATTTGCACAAGGTACTGGAATTCTTGATATAGATTTTGATTTCTTTCCTTTCTCCTTTGTATTGCATGGGACCTCAGATCTCTCTCAAGTAACTCTAGGATCTGTATCCTTTTCTTCTCTTTTTTTTTTTTGAGTGGGGATGGAACCCAAGGCCTTGTATGTACTAAGTGTGCACTCTACCACTGAGCCATACCCCCAGCCCTCTGCATCCTTTTATTTTATTTTATTTATTTTGGTTTTTTGAGACAGGGTCTTGCTGTGTAGTTCAGGCTGGCCTTGAAGTCACTATATAGCCCAGGTTGGCCTTGAACTTGCGGCAGTCCTGCCTCAGCCTCCTGAGTGCTGAGATTACAGGCATGTGCCACCACACCCAGCTCTCTGCATCCTTTTAATGCTGGACTTGTTTCTAAATGCTTCTTTCTCTTTATTCCAATTTTCCCTGTTCCAATATCAGAGAGGGTATCTGAGCCCTGCTAACCTTTTAGATCTGGCCCTGAAAAAATTGCCAGGAGTTCTCTGTGCTTTCCAAGGCCGTTGAGTGGAGCAGAAATTCAACATCTCTAGTGTGGAGATACACAGAACAGTGGGTTTCCCATAACAGATGTGACGCTCAGATGCTGACAGGGCTCAATCCGAAAGGGTGGGGAGGTGATGGGAAGATAGCATGGTGATGGCCACAGGGATGCAGGCTCACTGTCCTTTCTCTTCTTGGCAGCACTGACGTGTTCATCTGCACAAGTCCCATCAAGATGTTCAAGTACTGTCCCTATGAGAAGGTAAGGTATGCATCTTGCTCTGGAAAGCCCCTACCCTGAGAGGTGTAGACAAAGGCTGACCGCTCAACTCACCTGATAGGAAGGTGCAGACTCATAGTGCCAGGTCCTCGGCCCTTGCTCCTTGGCTCTGTGCCAGTGGTTCCTGCTCCCTAAGACTTTCTCCAGCATTATTCTCAGGCCCCATCCCCTGTTCTTAATGGGACCTCATTATGGTAACATGGACTTGATGGGATGAGTACCCATCAACATTTTGGGGCAGTGTCATTTTTCAGATGTACCTGTCCCTGAGCAGGCTTATGGCAGAAGTAAGGAAGAGAGAACCATGTCTGATGAGGGGCTGGAGGCTCTTGGACATCTTTATATGAAAAGCCTGATGAAGTAGAAGTGGTTAAAGTTCATTTTGCTACATATTCTCTCTTTTGTCCTTATTTAAAAGAAAGAGAAAAAAATAAAAAAAAAGAAAAGAAAGAGAATGACATGAGATGGAGATTTTTTTAGAATTTGGGAAGCTGCGGTTTCCAAACCTAGAAGATAACTCTTGTTGCCAGGAAGAGGGCACTTGGCAGGGGGATTCAGAGCCTGGCTCTTGCCCAAGGTTTCTGAGCAGCTGCTCCACAGCCCAGAAGGCTAGATTTCCAGCCCAGGGCTCTGCTGCTCGGGGCTCCCAACCCTCAGGCATGAGTTCTGAGCATCTCCACCTTCCTCCCCTCACTCCAGCCCCATGTCAGGAGCTGCAGTTACATGTTCAGCCAATGCTAAGTGCTTTTGCTGTACCTAACTCTGGCACTATGCCAATTCTCGGTGCCTATGTCCTCATGACATCCCATCCCATCGTTACCTTTGAATTCCTCAGGAGCATGAAGTTAGTTAAGGCCAAGGAAGTGAAGTGTCTGGGCCACAGTTTGTGGGTGTGGTATGAGCAGTAAAGGCTGGGCCTACTCTTTCTAGTAAAGCAGTGATCTCCAAATGAGGCCCTCCATGGTCAGCCTCCCTCAGAGACTCAATAGAAATCAATATTTTTCAGCCCCACAGCAGACCTTGTGAATCAGAAACTCTGGTAGTGGCGGTATGATCTTGACCAGCCTTCCAGGTGACTCTGATGGAGCCCTAGGCTTGAGAACGGGTAGGGAATAGGAAGACTGCTTGCACTGATTTGCACTGGGTGGTGAAGTGGCTGTTCAGTGTCCCTTGGTAGCCTTGGGGAATTGGTTGTAGGACTCCCCCTAGTCAGATGCTCAAGTCTGGTCATATTCTTTAAATCATCTCTAGATAACTTATACTACCTACCATAATGTGAATGGTATGTGAATAGCTATTACACTGTATTGTTTAGGGAGCAGTAAACAAGAAAAAAAGGGTGTACATGTTTACCACATACGCAATTATTTTTCCTGAATATGTCTTCTCTGTGGTTGGTTGAATTCATGGATATGACAGGATATGGAATTCGTGGATATGAAAGGATATTTACTGGTATAAGGTTGCTAAGGTGGTCATTCACCCATTCCTGTGGATTTATACATTGTCTTTGTGCTGATCCACACCCCTCCCCCAGCCTCAGTGAGAACTCCAGCCTGACATGCCTATCCCAGGGCAGTGGTGTGCCTGTGTGTCTTTCCGTCTTTCATGGCGAACATGGAACTGTCTACCCTCCTTGGCCAGTATGCCAGTAAGGCCAGTGTCCTCTGTATTCTGTTTCTAAATCTGACACTCATCTGTATCTTTCTTCCTGTTGCCACCAGCTCATCATTTCTTCCCAGAACTCTTTTTTTTTTTTTTTTTCTGGTACCAGGGATCAAACTTGGGTCCTTGTGCTTGTGCAGCAGGTGGCGAAACCACTGAGCTAAATCCCTGCCCCCATCTTCCCAGAACTCTTAATATTGCCCCTAAACTGCTGGCTCATTTTAATCCCACACAGAGCCAATGAGGCATTTTGCAAGGCACATAGTATCAACCCTGTCTTAATGGCTTCCTTTTAAAAGTCTGTTTAGAGACTCCCTTCAGGTCTGCCTGCCTCTCTTCATCCATTGTGGTCCCCACCTTCTATTTCTTGAGCCACCCTATGCTTCAGACATCCTCCTCCCCTGCTGTTGCACTCAGACATCTTTCCCACATTTCCTGACACAGTCTCTGAAGTGTATTCTTTCTCTGTCTTGTTATATCTAGTCGTCTTATTTCCTGTATGACACTCAGCACCATTTGGAATGGCTCTGTGTGTCTCTCTCTGGCTTGTCACTCGTCTCCTGCCAGGCTGAGGTCCTTAAGGGTAATGACTGTCACAGTCGTGCTGGTTGTAGACCTCCAGTGTCCAGGGCAGGGCCAGCCCCCTACTTCTGGGACTCAGCATTTGGTATTGGATGGAGAGACTCATTGATCAGCTGAGAGCTTGCAAACACCTTTGTGTAAGCATGCTTGCCACTTACTAAATGTCTCTAATGTGCCAAACACTGTCCTTCTATTACTACTTCCAAGCTTTACAGTGGCTCCCTGTAAAACAGGAATACCCTTCTAATTGGCAAGATGGAGAAGCTGAAACTCAGAGAGGTGAGACAGCTCATCTTCTGGATCTAATGATTACATAGCCAACATGCCTTGGTTCCTATCTGCCTGTCCCTGAGCTCACCTTCAACTGCTGTCTCCTCCTGCAGGCCGCTCACACTCTCTGGGGAGGACATGGAGCCAGTACACCTTTTGGAGGAATGGGTGTCAGTCAGGACTCTCTAGCACACCAAGAGCTTTAACCTAACAAAACTAGAGTCTATTAGAAGGATGTTGGTTTGCTCAGAGAAGGGAAATAAGAAGCAGGCCTGAGATGGCGGGGCAGTCTGTCTAGTGAAGATGGTTCTAAGACACTGGAGTGGCATTGTCATCCATCCTGGGGTTTCATTGCTCCAAGAGTCACAGTCTAGAAGAGAGACACTCTTAAATAATGCTTATAATTTCTCCCACAAGACTGTGTAATCCATGGGCTGAGCGCAGCCCCACACTTAGGGTACCAGGGCTGTACCCAGGTGGAGCTGCTGGCTTCTGTCTTCTGGGATTATGAGTCTTTAGCAGTGAAACCCCAGGAAGGAGATGAGGACTGATTGTCCTATAAGACTGCTGCTGATGGAAGAAGAGGTGACCATATCAGAAGATGTGTAACCTTATCAGAAAATGATAGATGTCCTGACCACAAAAAATGAAAGGAAAAAGCAACAAAAACCCTCACATACATTCCTGCCACCTAGAGAAAGGAACACTTAAGGTTTTGATGTCTCTTTTTAGTTTTACTTTGATTTCTATTAAATATAATACATATATATGTTTGTTTTGTTTTGTTTTTTGATACCAGGGATTGAACTCAGGACCTTGTGCTTGCGAGGCAGGCGGTGAATCCACTGAGCTAAATCTCTGGCCCTATAATACATATATTTTAAAAAATCTTATGTCTTAATACATTTTTCTGCTTAATATTAGATTTTTTGTCACTCAACACTATTCTTCAAAAATATGATTGTTCAAAACTGAAGATGTCTTGTAAATAGATCTTTGTCTTATTATGATCTTAGGGTAAATTCCAATAAATAGGATTAGTGTGCCACATGAGGAAAGGTAGGAGTCTGGTATATGTTACACCAAAGGTTATGTCCATTTTCATTGCACCAGCAGTGAGCACAGTCCACACCTCCTACCTGCCCAGGCTGAGCCTTGTCAGGTCAGCTGGTAGAGGAAGAGGGACACTGGACACAGACATGAAGCAGGGAGAATGTGTAGCGTTCTGAGGACATCCTGGGTAGATTTTTTTGGCCAGCGGCTACAGGAACTGGCTAGAAAGTGGGGAAAGGCCAGGCTGAGCATGGTAACTTAACCATGCCCCAACCATCTGAAATGAAGGTAGCTCCTGCCCATACCCATCTACCACCCTGGCCTGCCTACTACCTCTGACCACCACCCCTACTCTACTTGCCATCTGGCTTGCCATCCTACCAACCACCCTTCCCTGCCCACTATAGGTAGACACTTCTATTTTGGCTGACTGTGGCCAAGGAAGTAGGTGTCACTGGTTTCTCTGTACTGCCCCTGGGGCTGGTATTGAAGGGTAGGGGTTTGGTGTAGGACATGAACGCATGTTGCCTTCATGGTACCCCTGTCTGTGCACAGACCTCAGACCACGCTTGTAGGTCCACTTTCTGCTGTGTCCACTGGACTGAGATCACCGCGGGAATCCTAAGTGGAAATCCTTTTCCACAAGTGATCTTCTCTGAGAACCTAGTCAAAAGAAAGGAACTTGGTAGCCTTGATCTCACTCTATTACACACCAAAGTCAGAAATGGGCTACATCCAGGTTACCAGAACCTTCCTTCCTCCTGGTGCATGCTGACATTTAAACTCAGACCTCTGGATAGCAACAAACTTGTACTGGCTTAGCAGTATATAGGCAGGGGCCTTTTCCCTTTGATGATCCCACTAACTTTCCTAATAGCTCTACAGAGTAGGGACTCTTTATTTTACAGATGGGAAAAATGAGTCATAGAGAGGTAAAGGTGTTTGCCCAAGGGTAGCAGCAGAAAGGCAGAGTCAAATGCCAGAGCCCATAGTCTGCTCCCCTGTGCCACAACACTCCTCTTCTCAAGCTCCACCAGACTGGAATTTGAGTAGCATGATTTTTGCTTTTTCTCTCAGAGATTTTTAAAAATCCATGGCAAGTTCTTCATGCAGAGGCATGACATTGTAGCCTGACTTTTTCTGGTTCCATAAGGGGAGTAATCACATGCCACATTAAGCGAGATACTGGAGTGTGAAGTCAAGCGTGTTCTTGTGATTTGAAGGCTGCTTTCTGGATGACATGTTGGTGGAGTCTACTTTAGTTGTTTTGTTTTTCCTCACTGATTTTCCATTTATTTATTTTTCTTCCCCAGTACTGTGGTTGGAACCCAGGGATGCTCTATCACTGAGGCTATTTTATTTATTTTGAGACACTCTTGCTATGTAGTCCAGGCTGCCCTCAAACTCACAAACTCTTTCCTCAGTCTCCCAAATGCTAGAATTACAGGTGTGTACCACCACACCCAGCCCTCCCAGCCCTCTTTTGATTTTTTATTTTGAGACAAGGTCATGCTAATTTGCCAAGGCTGGCCTCGAACTTTCAATCCTCTTTCCTCAGCCCCCAGGGTAGCTGGGATTACAAGCATATGCCACCATGCCCAGTTGATTTTCTACTTCTAAAAGTCACGCTTTAAGTTAAAAATTTCTGTTCTATAAATTTCCATTTGTCAAAAGACACTAGAGAAATGAAATTATTTTACCTTCTCAAGAGGAAGAAAAAGGCAGCTCTTCATAGGTCTTCTTCTTTTTTTTTAGGGGCTTAAATGTCAGTGATCACAAAAACTTCTGGTTTTTCTTCATTATAGACTTGCATTGCTGAATATGTTATTGCTGTGACTTCTGTTCCTTGAGGATGCTTGGAAAGTGAAAATTCTTCTCCCCACCCAGTGGAACATAATTTGAAATTTCTTTGATCAGTATTAAGTACTTTCACTTCCAGGGGTATGAAGAATTCATCAGCGCTGAACTTATAAAGCCATTCATCCAAAAAGTGAAACAGAAGAGATTGCAAGTCATTTCCTTGGGCTTCTGCTTCTACTGTCTGGAGGGCCTTCACAGTCCCAGTGTCTGTTATGCAAACATGGCCATGGCACATTTCTCAAACGCCTCCTCCAGAGTCTCTCTCCACGCATGTAACATTCGTACTTCTGAATGACTGGAGGATACTTGGCCTTGATTGCTTTCTGGTCCTCAGTTAAATTGTAATCTCTAACATCTTCCTTTTCCTGCTCCATGATTTCCGAACTCTACTTTAGTTTTAACAATAAATGTTTGGTAGAGCGCTTGCCTAGGAGACCCTGACTTGGATTCCCAGAAACACACACACACACGCGCACACACACACACACACACACACACACACACACA
>NW_004624849.1:4024740-4059022 GCF_000247695.1 Heterocephalus glaber | reverse complement strand
CTGCCTGTCTGCAGCGGGGTGATTCGATGTCTTCCGGGTGACTCAGGACCTCAGTAGGGCGTGCACAGACCTGCCTATCTGCAGTGGGCTGATTCGGCCTGTTCTGTGCGACTCAGGACCTCGGTAGGGAATGGGCAGACCTGCCTGTCTGCAGCGGGGTGATTAGGCTTCTTCCGCATGACCACTAGTATTTATTTTTTCAATTGACTGTTCATGCAGTTAGGTGTGAAGTTTCTTTGGGGGTGATGGAAACATTCTGTAGCTAGCATATAACATTGTGAATACTATATATTACAAATCATGGAATTGTAAACTATAAATGGCTGAATTTTGTAGTATATGAATTATATCTAAAAGTTACTATAAAGGTAGAATAAAAGTAAATCACTTTTTCTGATATAAGAGATTGAATTGCAAGGATAAACACATGGATTCTTAATTATTGCTAGAGATTTTAATAGCCCTTTCCTAGTAGCTGGTAGAAAAAGAAGACAACAAATTAGTTAGGTTATAGAAGCTTTGAACAGCACCCAACATTCTCCAGTTCAGCCAAAATGACATCTGTGGAACGTGCTGCAACTGAATACAGTGATAGGGAACCTTTATGCAGACAGGCCATATCTTGTTATGATGAGTATATTAAAACTACTGAATTATACACTTTTAAGTGGGTAGATTTTATGGCAAGTAAATTACACCTCAAAAGAAAATGGGGTGTACAGATGGTTCAAGTTTCTAATATCAACCCTGCTCCTCTGCTTAAGGCTAGTCATTTTATCACCCTGACAGGGATTGTGGATCGATGTGTTGACACCTTGTAAGGGCCCTGGGTCAAGCCATCTATCCTGAAAAGCTCTGGGGTTTGTGGTGTTGTCTTTCAAATTGTCCTCCCACCCCAAAAAAGCCTGCCTTAGGGTCTGTGTACCTGCAATGACCATGTCTATCTTGGAGAGTCTAGTTCTGAGCTTTGGGTCTGGTCCTGAGTCTAGGAGCCACGTGCCTTGTGGAGTACCAGGAGCTGGATGGGCAGCTGTCCCAGCTGTCTGTCCCATCCATTCCTCTGCTCTTCCCTGGCACCATCCTCTCCAGTATCTTTCCATCTTTATGATTGCTGGGCTCTTGACGCATGGACTTTCTGCCAACAGCCCTGGGCCTTGGAGAGAGGGCCTGGCCTGTAAGTCCCATGTTATGGCTTGTGTTTAGATGTCCCCCCAAAGCCTCATGTGCTTTTCAGAGGTGGCTGGATCTAGAGTGTGTGATGCTGGCATTAAGTGTGTGATGCTGGGATCAAGGGTGTGTGATTACTAAATTAGTCCACTGATTTGTTTAGTATAATTCTGGGAGTAGATAATGAGAAGGCCCTCTCTGGGTGTGAGTGCTACCCATTCTAAGGACATGTAGCCTGGATGGATATAAAGGGACAGAAAGAAGGTAGGCTGGCTAACTTTACATTTTGTTGGGCTGAACTATTTTGTTTGATTGGTTTATTTTGTGAGGATTGAACCCAGGACCTTCACACTGAGCTACATCTCCATCTCTTTTTCTTTTTCTTTTCTTTTTTGTTGTGAGGCAGAGTCTTGCTAAATTGCCCAGGTTGGGCTTGAACTTGCAATCTTTCTGCATCATCCTCCCAAGTAGGTGGGATTACAGGTGTGTGGCACCACACCTGGCTAGCTAAATTGTTTTATCCTTAGTGTTTTCAGGAACCAAAATGATAGGTCCACAGTGAGCAACACTTCTGAGAGCACAGCAGCTAATAGCCTGATGGTCCTGTTCCAGTCTTGCCCTGCACTTAAGGCATCCCTCTGAGGCAAACCTGGCTGATGGTACAACACCACCCCTATTTGGATAGTGCATTTGTGACATCAGTGAACCTTCCTTGTCATGTGTCATCCTGTACCATCCAGGTCTTAGGGCACACTGCTGGTGTTGCATACACTGTGGGGTTGACAGCTGGGGAGGTCTTACAGGTGTGAAGTAGAAGGGCATGTTGGAATCTCTGTACCTTCTATTCAATTTATCTGTGAACCTAAAACTGCTTTGAAAAATAGGATAAGAGCTTGGGATGATGCTCAATGGGAGTCTGTGGGCTGAGCATGTACAAGGTCCTGGGTTCAATCCTTAGCACCAAAGTTTTTTTAAAAACATATATACATGCTGGGCGTGGTGGCACATGCCTGTAATTCCAGCCACTCAGGAGGACTCTCAAGACCTTGTCTTTAAAGTAAAAAGGGCTGGTGGCATAGCATAGTGGTGAAGAGCTTACCTAGCATGTGCAAGGCCCTGAGGTTCCATCCCCAGTACCACAAAATGAAATGAAAACACATGCACACAGTGAACAAAAGTCCTTTTGGTTCCACATCCTCATCAACATTGGGTGTTATGAGGGTCTGGATGTTGGCCATTGTGTCTGGTGTGTGGTAGTATCTCCTTGTTTTAACTTACTTTTCACTAAAGATGTTAGACAGCTTTTAAAGTAAATAGTCCTCTGTGTTTATTTGGTGATGAAGTATTCATATCTTTTGCCTTATTTTTTATAGGGTTGTCATATGTAAAGTTGTAAGAGACCTTTATGTATTCTAGAAACAAGTCTTTTATCCACTAATGTGTTTTGCAAATATTTTCTCCCAGTTTGTGACTTGTCCTTTCATTTTCTTAATAGTATCTTTGAAGAGCAGAAAGTTTATACTTTTAGCTTTTATATTAGGTTCTGACTCATTTTTTTATACTTCAGAAGGGCCAAAAACAGTATTTTTTTTTTTTTCTGTTTTAGGCACGTGGATTCACTTGTTTCTCTGTTTGAAAGGATATCTTGATTGAAATTTCTTGGTACCTTTGGGTTCTTTTGTGAAATATCTGAATAGATCCTTTGATCAAAATGTCTCTCCCAGAGTAAATACTACACTGTCTTGATTATTATAGTTTTATAGTAGCTCTTGAAAACAATAGGAGTTTTCCAACATTACTTTTCATTTCAAAACTTATTTTGACCATTCAAGATCCTTTTTATTTCTATATAAATTTTAGAACCAGTTTGCCCATTTTTGCAGTGAGCCTTGTGGGAATTTGATTACAGTTCCAACATAGCTATAGAACTTTACACTATTGAATCTTCTGGTCTATGAATGAACACACACAAACACCTTCATTTATTTAGATTTTTGTTTAATTTCTCTCAACAGTTTATAGCTTAAGTTTTATAGCTTTCAGGTCTTGACATATTTTGTTAATTTTGTCTCTACTTCATATTGGGTCTTTTTTGGCATAGAGACTATCTTTATTTTTTAATTAAATTTTTTATTGTGATAAATACACATAATATAAACCTACCACCTTAGCCATTTTAAACATACAGTTCAGTCTATATAATTTTTCATGCTATTGTAAATGGTATTTTTGTTTAATTGCAATCTCCAAATGAATAGAAATATAAGTGACTTTTGTATACTGACCTTGTATCCTGACTTGTATTCACAGTTTTAGTTGATTTTCTGTAGAATATTTGGGGCTACTAAAGTTTAATTGTAATAATAACAGTTCTTCCTATGTATCAGACATTACTCTAAATGTGTGTTGTTAGTCAGCTTTCCATTGCTATAACATATACCTAAGATGAATCAACTTATAAAGAGAAAAGGTTCATTTTGGCTCAGAGTTTTGGAAGTTTCAGTTTATGATCTGTTGCTTTTGGGTCAATGGTGAGAGAACACATCATGGCAGAGGTGTTTGGTGGAACAAAATCACTCACCTTGTGACTGGGGAGCAAAAGAAAGGATGAGGAAGGGGTCAACTTTCCAATGTTCCCTTCAAGGGCACACCCTCAATGACCCAAAGACTTCCCACTAGGCCCCATCTCTTAAATATTCTACTGCCTCCCAGTAGCACCATCCTGGGGACTGAGACCTATCTTAACATATGGATCTTTGGGAGATATTAAGATCCAAACTGCAGCAGTGCCCTCCCTATATTGATCTTACTTTATTTGACCACACCAGCAACATTCTGAGAAAGCTGAATCTTGAGAGGCTCAGCAGCTTCCCCACAGTCTAACTCCTCCATTCCCAGACCATGGTGTGGTGATGACAGTTAGGGTTCCAAAGGTAGAATTCTCTCCTGAGCCCTTGCTCTGCACCTAGCACAGTGCTGAGACCTTCATACACATTTTCCCAATTTTTCCCCAGAGGAAGTGGTGAGGCAGGTACTGTTACTTTCCCTGGACCAGACAGCTGGTGAGCAAGGCTCCACTGTGGGAGCCTGCAGAAGAGCATGGTGGTAAGGGCTCCATTGTCACGGGCCTGCCAGAAGGGAGTCCAAGGCCTATCTACTGCCCATCTGTCTGTGGTATAGTAATCTAACTCCATTGAGCCACCTTGTGAACCAGGTAGAATCCTGTGGCTTTATAATGGGAGATTATTCAGATTTTCTGAATTTATTCAGATTTATAATGGGAGATTATTCAGATTTTCTACAGGGCTGCCCCTGTAGAAAAAAATGCCATCTGAGGGGAAAGGCCACCTGGGCAATTGAGTTTTATGAGGAAAGGGGAAGAGATGCCCATTGCCCAGTAGCTGTAAGGCGCAGGTGGCTTGCTAGGCCTATGGTGGCAGAATCATACTCTAGCATCTCTGCTTTTTGCCTATCACCCTGCAGATTACCTATCTTCCTCAACACTGGAATATTGGGTGCAGAAAGTGTTTGTCCCTTGCGCTGGTGTGAAGTTTGGAGTACTGTGGTTTTTCCCAGCCCCTCAGACTGCTCCTCTATGGCCTGTCAGTGTTCTGTCATGAGTAGTCTAAATGTGCCTGTGACAGCTGATCCCCCCAGCTGTAAGCTCCAAGGGCAGAGCTCTTTCTCTGGTACTTGAGCCTCACAGAGGAAGGAGCCTATGAGTACAGTGGTGGCTGATGTGACTGTCCTCTGAGGCTGGACACTAAGGGCCTGCCATGTCACAGACACCAGGCCTGGGTTTGAGTCATGACATCACTCTGTTCTAGCTATAGGACATGGACATGGGACATTTTCTCCTTGGGCATCAGCTTCCCAAGCGATCCCTTTCCTTCATCAGTGCTCTGGTACTGGGAATGCCTAACTGTCCCAGCTCTGTCTGATGTCACTCTTTTCATCCCCTGTCTGTTGTCACTCTTTTCATCCCCTGTCTGTTCACTTCAGTATGCCTGGGTGGAGAAGCACTTTGGTCCTGACTTTTTGGAGCAGATCGTGCTGACCAGAGACAAGACCATAATCTCTGCTGACCTCCTCATAGACGACCGGCTGGACATTATAGGCAAGTGGCCTGCAACAGGGGATGCATGGGTGAAGCAGACCTGGGGCCCCATGTCCCCTTTCCCCTGAGTGGTTACTCCCCTGCAGCTTCCTTTCTTTCTTTTTTTTTTTTGGTATCGGGTTGGACTCAGGTCCTTGTGCTTGCACAGCAGGCAGTGAAACCACTGAGCTAAATCCCCGGCCCTCCCTGCAGCTTTCTTGTCCCTGCCCATCCAGTGTGTCACCAGGTCTTGTCAGGTGTCCAGGCTGGAGCTGGCCCTGAGTCTCCTGCCAGGGAGATAAGGTCTTTTCAGCATATTGTTTGGGGTAGGAAACTACTGGGAGTCAGGAGCATTAGGCTTCACTTGCTGAGTGGCCTCCAGTGAGTCACTTCACACTTCCACAGTCTTGCCTTCTTCATGTAAAATGAAGACTTGACTCTGAACTTCAAATCTTTGCTTTTAGTAACAAACCCTCCTCCCCTTTTTTCCCTGCTCAAAAAAAGTTTGGAGTGAACCTAGCATACAACAGGAAAGCAGAGCATAGTTTCTTTGTTTCAAGGTGGTTTGAGTATTGCATTGGTCCTTACAGATGACCCCCTCCCAGAAAAACCAACCAACCAACCGGTTGTCAACCAGCCAATAAGCCAACCAATAAAAGGAGAGCCCATAACTGGGTGTGGTGGTACACCCTTGTAGTCCAGCTCTCAGGGGGCTGAGGCTGGAGGATTGCTGTAAGTTTGAGGCCAACCTGGGCCACATAGTAAGTTCAAGGCCAGCCTGAACTACATTGCGAGACTCTGTCTCAAAAACAAAACAACACTTAAAAAAAGAAGAAGAAAGGAGAGGCCATCATTTAACTGAGAGAGTGGAGTAGGAGAGCTTTAGGCTTAGTAGAATCAGTATCCGCATTCAGTTTCCTTGTCTCCTGGCTCTATTCTGTGTGGTTTTATAGCATCTGCAGGCAGCTGTCTCCTCCTGGAGTGTTCAGTAGCTTCAGGTTAGTCTATTCTTTTGGACACCCCAGTGGGAAAATACAGAATATTTCTCTACATTCTCTGTGTTCAGAGGGTGGGATTCACAGAGAGGTCCCACAGATGTGCTCAGGGCCAGGGCCAGACCCTCCCAAATCCCATAGCCTCCCAGGGAAACTCGGGGCCACAGTTGCCCATGGGGCCTGGTGGGCTCCTGTCTCCAACCACAGGAAGCAGGGAGAGGCCTGTGTGGAGGAATCCACTAGCAGTGCCAATGGGGACAGGAGGGATTGAAGCTTGAAGGGCCCAAGGAACCTGTGATCAAAGCCGGTGAGCTGCATGGCTGGTAGGACCTGGTGTTCCTGCCTGGAGCAGTGCTGGGAGGCCAGGCATGTAGCTCACCTTAGACACTCCAGCCATAGGGATGGTAGGACCACGCCATCAGAGCTAAGCACATACTATGTGCTACATCCAGTACTGGGTGTGCAGTGCCTCATCTAATCTTCACACCCCCTGAAAGGCACTGCTTTCCAGATAAGGAAATAGTCCTACCCGTGCCCCAGGCTCAGGGCCTCTGGACTGAAGTGCTGCTTTCCTGCTGCAGGGGCTGAGCCACACCCCAGCTGGGAGCACGTCCTCTTCACATCTTGTCACAACCAGCACGTGTGGCTGCCTCCTTCCCGCCACCGGCTGCACTCATGGGCGGATGACTGGAAGGCCATTCTGGACAGCAAGCGGGCCATTGTTGACTGCTGCACTGAGACTCTCCTTGACTGACTCCAGGGCTCCTGCTCAGGCCCTGTGGACCTGTGGTTCCCTCCAGATGCAATGGCCAAGACCACCTCCTGCTGCATGCCTCTACTCCAGCCCTGCCAGGCCTTAACCTGCTCTTGGGGTAGGGCTGGGCCCCTGGACACCTGGACAGAGACATATGTACCCAGGAGGTTTGGACTGACCTCAGATAGTGGCCCCAAGCTGTCAGGGGCCCTGAGGCTCATTCCAGGGAGTTGTTGAGGCCAGCAGCCCTGCCTACTCACTAGGGGGAGATCCCTGAGCTGTCGGCACCCTGGTCTCCAGGTCTGCAGCTGTCAGCAAGAAGCACCAGGAATGTGACAGCTGAGGTGCTCTCTGGTGGGCCTGAGGCCCTTGCTCTCCTGACCGCAGTACCCATCCTACTTGCCCAGCCTGTCTGGGCTCCCCAAATGACCTGTCATGTAATCAGCAAACACTGCAGCTTCCAGTCACCAGGCCATGAGCTGGGGGACAACACTGGCCCTGCCTGTGACCAGCTCCAAGTTACCTCTGCTCCATCCCTGGGCCCCAGCACAGGGCCCAACAGAGCCAACAGGGTGAGTGTTTGTTGAATGCATGAGAAATAAATGCTGTTCACTTACTGCCTCCTCTACCTTCCACCCCAAGATCCTCTGATGTAGGGCCCCCCTCAGGAACCAGGCATTTGGGGTCCTACACCCTGACAAGAAGGGGTACAGCGTGCACACACAGACACACACACCCACTGTGCCTGTGCAAGCTGTCAGTGAAGGCCAAGGCAGGATGGCCCCATGTGGCAGAGTGGGCAGCCCTGCAGTCTTCTGTGTCTACCCCCTCACCACCAGGCCCCTTCCCCACCTTTCCCAGGCCCCCCTGGCCTCTGATCCTTTCCCAGGCAAAACCAAGAGCCCTGACTTTTATTCCTTTAAGCAACTGAAAGGCCACAACCTGAACCAGCCATTTTCTTGCTGTATTCTCAAGAGGTTTGGGGGCCATTGCCCTTGAAAAGAACATGAGTCACCCACACTTCTAATTTGTCCCACCTTTGGGACCCTCCTGGCAGACCTTTTTGCCTCTTGTGACTGGAATTCCTTGGGCTACCTTGAGGGTAAGGCCAGGTAGGGAGAAGACCATGGCTCAGGGTTGGCTGAGCTTTCTGGCTTCCTGGCTTTCAGAGGATCACAAACTTGAGCTGTATCACCCCACAGTAGGGGGGAAGAGTCCTTCTGGGCTCCATTGCCCCAATTCAGAGGGGAGAGGTTCTCCTGAGCTTTGTTGCCCCAACTCAAGGAGGGAACCCCCCTCAGGACTGTCACCCCAGATTTGGGAAGAAGGTCTCTAGGCTCTGTTGCCTTAGCTTGGGGACGAAGGACTCCCCTGGGCTCTATCAACCTAGCTTAGGGATGAAAGACTTCCCCTAGGCTCCATTCCCCTGGCTTGGGGCAGAAGCCCTTTCACCAGGTCCCATTGCTCCAGCTCAGGGAAGAAAGCAACCCCCCTCCAACTTGGCCAAACAGTTCTCCGAAGCATTGCCATCACCTGCAGCACACTTTTTATCTTGCGCTGGGGGACAGCTCTAAAGGTCACTCTAATTAGGAATGTATTGGGGCTGCATCAAGAGATCCTGAAGCCATGCAATGTCCAGAGGAATCCTGTCTCCCTGACCTGGGGCCCTGGAGGAAAAGCAACCCGTGGGTTGCTGGCTCCCCAGCTGCTCCCCAGATCCTGCTGCTCTGAGAGGAGGAAACAGCTGTTAACTGAGGTCAGGAGTCCTCTGTGAGGGCCAGGAGAATGCATGACATGTAAGATGAATCAGTCACCTGCATATGACTCCTGGTGGCTGGACTTTGTTCTCTTCCTCCCTTCAGCAGCAGGGCCAGCCCTTCACCTCGACACACTTTCCCTACTTTATCCCTGCTGACTGCATGTCTGCATTTACAGGGATCCTGGAGGTGGAGGTCTGTGCCACCTCCAGCTGTGAGGGTGATGGCACCTGCCCCTGAGCTTAGCCCTCAGGGTGCTGGGGAGGCTGTGTCCTACACCTACTATGTGCTGGGCCTTGTGCTAAATCCAAGCACAAGGTGAATGAGACCCACCCAGTGCTGCCCTGAAAACACTGATGATGGTAACTGAGGAAGCAAAAAGAAACATGGCTCATTTCTACCTTGGGGCCTGTGTCATGGATGGCAGAAACAGTCCTGCTGGGGCTTCGCTAGCTCTGTCTGGGTTTCCCCTTCCTCCTTCAGAGGCGTAACCAGGCCCAGAGGTGGACTTCATGTAGAGGACCCAGTCCTCACCCTTGTTCTGGGGATCCCTGGGCAAGCTGGAGGTACAAGGCCCCTCTGTCCACACACACATCAGAAGCCACCCAAGACAGAGTGGGGCGGCCTGGCCCTGACCCCCACTCAGAGACATCCCCTCCTTGTCTCAGGCCCATTTTCTTCCTGAGTCTTGCTGCACTTGGAGCCCATGAGTCCATAAGGGGTGAGGCTGGCCCGACTTCTCTGGTCTTTCTTGCTACTGCGAGAAAGTTATGTTCTGAATCCTTCTGGAGACTGGACTCTGAAGCCTCTTCTTTAAAACCGAGTCCTTCTGCTAGTCTTAAAGCACTTTAGAAACAACCCTACAGCTGCCACATTTGTTCTCTGATAAACTGGAATCATTTGCCTTGGGGCAGGCAGCCACTGGAGCAGCATAATTAGTGTAAAGGAGCAGAAATAATTGCTAGGGTGAAGATGCTTCAGAACCAAGCCCACTAAACAGAAATCCCAGGGTGCCTGGCAGTATCGAGGATATGTGCTAGGGGGAGGCCTGGTGCTGGGGGCTGGTGGAGGGCCTAAGGCCCAGTTCCAGGAACAGCCCCTGTACAGGCTGTGCAGGTTAGGCAAGGTGAGGCGCAACTCAGCAGAGCCGGTCTGTGCTGCACACTGCCATGCATGGTCACTGCTGTCCTCAGTGACCTGGGAAGGGTAAGGTGCCCACAGCAATTGGGGACCTGCACCAGGACCCCAGAACTTCACCATCCTCTTGTCAGATTTCACCAGATTGAAATGGTCATTTTCCTCCATGCATGGGAAGTGTATGTTTTTCTTCAAATCCATGTGGTAAACCCATCTCTAGACAGGAGAGCTGAGCTTGGTTCTGTCTAGGATGAGGTCAGCTCCACCTCAGGTAAGGCCGAACACCACAGCAGGGGACGTGGCAGAGAAAAGCTGCTCCCCTCATGGCAGCTTGGAAGTACAGTGGGAAATAGCCAGTGTCTGTGTTTATGAGTTTCCTCTTTCTTCAGTTTCCCCCCTTCCTTCCTTCCTTCCTCCCTCCCTCCCTCTTTCTTTTCTTTCCTTCTTTCACAGTACAGAGCATTGAATCTAGCCTACAGAGTGAGTTGTTTTTTTTTTTTTAGTACCAGGGTTCAAACTCAGGCCCTTGTGCTTCCGAGGCAGGTGGTGGCACCACTGAGCTAAATCCCCAGCCCCAAGGATTGAATCTAAATACAATCTCAACTAAATTGCCCAGGTTGTCCTCAAACTTGTGATCCTCCTGCCTCAGTCTCCCAGACAGCTGGGATTACAAGGGTGTACTATCACACCCAGCTTTCTTCAGCTTTGGTTCCATGTAGGCCCCAGCCTATTGGGCAGTGAGTGACTCCACATTCAGGATGGGTCTATCTGCTCAGTTTGCTGTCCCACATGCCAGTCACTTCTAGAAACACCCTCACAGACACATCCAGAAGGGTGCTTTACCAGACTCCTGGGCTTTTCTCAATCTAATCAAATTGGCAGTCGAGTAACCATCACAGGGTCCTTGTCATCCTCCCCTGACCTGCTCTTCTATTCCTGTCTGTGCAGGGTGTCCTCTGTCCACTGGCTCTATGAGCTGCAGATGGGCCTTGGGAAGCTCTCTGCTGCCATTGCTACCCACTGTACCCTTGCCTTCATGGACAGACACACCTGTCCCCAGACCACACTGACCTCTCAAGGGTATGTTGTCCCTGAGCGTGGGTGTCTGGCCAGGGGCAGGCAAAGCACAGGCCACCTTCAGAAGGACCCACAAACAACTCTGCTTAGAGTCCTCTAGTCCCTAAGCCCCAAGACCCCATCTGAGGGCTGCAGCTCCATCCTTCCTGGACACAGGGTCCCAGGTTCTCCAGCTGTCAGCTCCTACCAGATGGCACTTAATGAAATCCATGAAAAATCCTTGCCCCTGGTGTGGTATGTGGTAATATATAGACGTGGTGATGTATGTCAAGGACATGTCACTACCATCCTTGCTTATATCCTTCCTCATAAAAGCCCTTGAAGCAGTCTTGTTCCTGCTCTGTGGAGGAGGCAAGCACTCAGAGACATGCTGAGACTGTCAAGGCCACACTGTTTCAGACTCACTAGGTCTTCCTCTTGGCCATGTGGCCTTTTCTTTAGACATCCACATGCAAAGACAAATACTAGTGTCCTGCAGTTGAGCCCAGAGCCCTCCTGCTAGGTCCTCATCCTCATCTTTCTGTCGGGGACCCAGGGCAGGGTTCCCTGAGATGCTGGAGGTCCCCCACCCACCACCCATGGCAGGTGAAAGCATCACACATGTAAGGAAGGTCAGTGGGCATCCTGTCCCCTCAGCAGGACAGATGGACTCATCCGCCAACTTTTTTTTTTTTTTTAGATTTTATTACATCACTTGCCCTTAAGACTATGCGTTCCATTCTGTGGGGATACCAGGTAAGCATGCCATACCCACCCTCTGTCATGGTGACTTGATCTCTGTGCTCAGGCAGCTACTCCCTAGTACAGACCCAGTGGAGGTGGTAGGAGGCATCAGCTATGCTTCTGTCATGTCCCTTCAGCATTAGACTATGTGGGCAAGTGGCAGAACCCTAGCAGAATATGCGCAGGCTCCCTTGCTGCTTCCTTGTTCCATCATAAGAGTTGCTCACTTCTTAGCCTGGGCAGATCCTTGTCACTCATCTATCTCTCCACATTAATGCCATGATCATGGACCCATCCCTGGAAAGGCCTTCCTGCTGAGTACCAGACTTCTATGTGCATTTATTAGAAAAGCATCTCAGACCTGCTAATGAGCCAGGCATGGTGATGTATTCCTATCATTCCAGCAGCAGATCACTGGAAGCTTGAGGCCAGACTGTACTACATGGTGAGACCCTGTCTCAAAGAAACCCCACTGGCAAGCAAAGCTCATGTACCTGGATATCCTGGGGATACTTTTTGTTGGGGGAACAAGTGATGTGTCCAGGGTGCTATCTGCCTCCTGATCCTTTGGAAAGTGCTGTCTTACCCTTCATCCCTCTCCTCTCTGCTTCTGGCCCTTGGCCACAGATCGCCCCAGCAGAAGGGACTGACCTTTCCAATCCAGACACAATGCTGAGCCAGCAGTTGAAGCATCAAAGAAAGGACCCAGAAGTGGGGAGTGCTTGTATCAGTGACAACCCAGGAGGAGCATCTGTAACAAGTGCTCTGGTCCACACCTTCCACTGAGGAACTGGAGGCTTGGTGAGACTGGGTGGCTGGGTCTAAAGTTGAAATAGCAGAACTAGGATCTGCACACACCACATCCAAGTCAGTGGACTGACCTGGCCTTGGGTTAGTGGGGACCCCTGTGGCAGATCCCCTGGAGGAGTTTCAGGATACATTGTATCCACAGCATTTGTGCCTAAACACCCAGGTGCACAGGTGTGGGTGGGATGTGACCTAACTGGCAGGTGAAAAGGTACCAGGGATAATAGCTGCGTATCTGGAGTGCTATAAGCTGTGTCTGCCTTGTGTGCTGGAGATGAAAAGGACCCTCAATCCTGGCTGTGTGTATGTGGTATCAAAGCTGGCAGGTGTGGAACATCACCAACAATACTTCTTTTTCCTGTGGTACTGGAAATAAACTCAAGGCCTCCTGCATGCTGGGCAGTGGCCTACCCCTGAGCTGCACCCAGCCTCATTAATGACAGCTTTAAGCCTTGGGTTTTGTGGTTTGAGTCTTATGTGGGCTGTTGGTGGTCAAGTCTCCATAATGGCATGTCCTTATTCACAGGGACACAGATGCCAGGGGATCTGGGAAGGCCTCAGGCTGCACACCCTAGTGCAGGGGCCAAAGACTCAATTGGTCACATGATGGTA
Organism: Heterocephalus glaber; assembly: GCF_000247695.1. The sequence continues at coordinate 4,045,897 of NW_004624849.1, read as the reverse complement.
GAGGAGAGGTAGAGAGGGAGAAGGAAGGAGAGGTGGATGGGAAGGGGAAAAAAGGGAAGGGGAGAGGGAGGAAGGGCCATACTTTGAAGCTGTTGCAAGAATCAACCAGCAGGTGCATGATGAAGGCTCTGGATGGGAGCAGCCACAGGCCCTGCTTCCTGGCTTGCACCCCCATGGTGGCTCTGTGATTGCAAATAGGAATGTCAGGATTATGTCCTTTACATGCTGTTACATGCCATGGTCCAGAGCTGGGGGCAGGGATGCTGATGAGAAGGCCAAGGAAGAGCTGCAGTAGGACTTGTGGGTTGCAGGTACACACACACACACACACACACACGCACACGCACACTGCACACATTCTCCAGGCTAGCCTGGTGTTTGAGAGCAGAATGGCAGTGAAGTCCCCTGTTAGTTGGGACCCGTTCCAACATCACTACAGCAGTAGCCATCTCCTAGTGCCCATTGTGTTCCTGACAGTGATGTTCCCATTTAGCCTAGGAGACAAGCCATCTCTGTATGGCTATGAAGGTTGACCCAGGGCATGGAACCAGGACTCCAGGCAGCCACACTCTGACCTGCATCCCCCACTTGGCATGGTTCTCCGATCCAGACTCTTAGGGCTCAGGTGTTCTCAATAAGGCAGGGCCTGGGATTTGGAGCTGGGCCTCCATCTGAAGGTGGGAACAGAGATACTTGGCCCACAGTAGAAACTGTGACAGGTGGAAAGCACCAGACCAGAGCTGGGCAATAGCTAGAAGCCAGGAGGGCAGGGCCCTGCCTGCTGAGGTGGCCTCAGTCATCAGCCTGAGGAAAGGGGTGTGTTATGGTTTAGATCTAAAATGTCCCCCCAAGCCCCCACCTGTGTGCGGAAGGTGATTGGGTCCTGGGGATACCACAATCATTAGTGTTCTGACTTGCTCTTTCAGCGTGTTTCCTCTGTTGGGAAGTGGGAGTTGGTCAGCCTCCACAAGAAAGGGATTGGGGTGGCCAGGGAATCTGTCCCAGAATGCTGGTGCTCTGTGAAGCAAGGTGGTGGGTGCGATAGTGGTACCCCCTTGGGAGGCAAGTAGTATCTTCTACAGGGACCTGGGGATTCTCTCCAAACCATCGTCCTGGTTTGGCCACCAGGTGGCAGCCTGGCCCCTCCAAATTGTGTCAGGGGAGGGGGACAGGCGGTACAGGCAGCTGTGGAGAAAGGAGGAAGGGCTCAATTTCTTAAGTTCCCTTCTTGCTCTTCCCCCAGGCTACTGTGGACATGGGCCCTACAGATCATGGGTGTCAGCACCCTGATGGCTTGGACCTAGCCTCTGAGCATAAGGGGCTTACCCCAGCCTGTTTGTCCAGCAGGCAATCTTCTTTCCAGCCACAAACTTTGACTTACCACCCATGAACTTTAAAGAAAAGTCATTTTGCTTCCAGGTCAGGGGTTGCACAGGTCCCAGCTAGGTCTTGTCCTGTGCATCTACACCGAGTAGTGCTGTCTGTGTTGCTGAGGATAATAAAGGAGGTAGCCTCCTCCCACCTACCCCAACCAGATGCCCTGGGACCCTTGGAGTTTCTCAGGGAGCTGCTGGTTGCTTCTATTTCCCAGGGAGCCTCCTGCATCAGCTCTTTCTCCCGAGCTTCTAGGTGACCTAGGTGGCTGCAGCCCATGCCCCACACCTCTGTAGACATGCAGGTCAGGTCAGGTTGGGAGCCACTTTTGCAGGGCTTGCATTTATCCAGAGCTGCCCAGGCCTGAGGACCAGGCTGAGGAGGACCTACGAGTTTCAGAGAAGGCCAGGCCTGAACTGTAGTCCTCAAAAACTTACCTTTTAAACCAGGTGTGGTGGTACATACCTATAATCCCAGGACTCTGGGAGGCTGAGACAGAAGGACTGCAAATTTGAGTCTAGTCTGGGCAATTTAGCAAGAACCTGTCTCAAAAATAAAAAGGGACCTGGAGATGTATGTAGCTCAGTGCAAGGACCTGGGTTCAATCTCCAGTACTGAAGAAAAAGGCTCACAGACGAAGGTCCACAGGAAGCCAGCAGTTAAAAGTCTATTTAAAATGTAGGGAGAGGCAGCAGATCTGTGATGCAAAATCCAGGGTTCTCACCCAAGTTTTTCTGCCAGCTAGGTTTTCCTCTTCAGCAAAACAGAATTGGCCATGGCGCGTTAATTGCAGGTCACACAAATAGCCACTGGATGGCGCCAGAGTCAAGCTCTAGCTCCGTGGATCCTTTGCTCCACCTTGGGAGGTCTCTTTTCATGCCCCTGGGGCCTTCAGTCAAAGTCTGGACCAGACTTGCCGCACCTTCAGGTCCCTTCCTGTTGTTCTAACCACCAGCATTCCTTTTTGTCCCCGTGTGCCTTCTGGAAGCTCCCCTGGTCAGGACATGAGGACCTCAGCTACTGCTGTTCCAGCAGACAAATGATTCACATCAGCTGTTACCTCAACTAAGTGCCATGGCTGAGTTCCAGCCTCCAGAGAAGATGGAGAGGTGGAGATCTTGGGGTGTAGTTAGGGGAGAAGCCCTCCATGGACCTAGCAGTCACGTCGAGTCTGTCTGTTGTCAGCCTGTCCCATGTGCCTTTATGAGGCCCTCTATACAAACCCAAGTTGCAATTTGGTGGCCCTCAGACATGTTCTGTTGGCTTATGGTATTTTTTTCAAGATACTTTTATGTCCTCCCATGGCAAGCTCTCAAGGGACTGGCCAAGGATGCTCTGGTGAGCAGTGGGCCAGTGAGTGGGAACTTTTGCTAAATGTCCTCCTGGGGTTTCATTCCCCATGCTCTCCAGGACCCAGCCATACTCAGATTTGTTCCACCTTCTGGCTCCCTGGTGGCACTTGAGTCCCTGACCTCTGAATAATCAGACACATCTTCTTATTCCTCATCATGCCCCCACCCCATATCCAGCCTGAGCCCCTTTCTTTCCCTCCCCACTTATCTCAGGCCTGTCCTACCTTCAAGGTTCTGTCATCCTTCAAAAAGTGCCCACAGTCTGCCTCAGCCCCAGGGACAGCTAACTATCTTCTGATGTCCTACAGTACTCATTACCTGAAGCACCAACTGCACTCAGTGTCTAAGGGAGGGGGTGACTGGCTAATGCAAAGGAAGGGAAGTCAAAAAGGGAGGAAGGGGCCCAGCACTTCCTGAGCATTTGCCAAATTCCTTAAGATGTCACTGATCTTCCCAAGTGACTATGAGGCAAGGTAAAGATAAATGCCTTTTAATTTTGTAAAAATCGATATGGAGAAAGCAGAGCCCACATTCAGCTCAACTCCCAAGCTGCAGCACAGAGCTTGACGTTCAATCAGCATCATGAGGCTGCAGACAGGAGGAAGCCCAGAGCATCCAACAAATAGAAAAGGACCAAGTGGCAGGATGACTCACACTGCAGCTTCCCCCATCATCCCCAGACCCTCAAAAGGATAGAAAGTAGGTACTTAAAATTCACAACCACAAGAGGAAGCAAGGATGCTGCCCTTAGTAAACCAGACATGTTGCCAAAGATGTACAGGTGGAAGAAGCTGGTGCTGATGGGAAGAGTGGTTGTTTCAGAGGATGGGAGCACTTCAGATCGAGGCTGGGGGTGGTCAGAGGGCCCCAACAGGATGACTGTGTTAGCTTTCTGTTACCAAGCACCTGAGATAATCAACTTAAAAACAAGGAGGATTTACTGGGACTCTTGGTTTTGGAGGTTTCATTGCTTTGGACCTGTCATGAGGCAGCACATCGTGGCAGGCATTTGTGGTGGAATAAACTGTTCATCTCATGGCTGGAACTTGAAAGAGAGAGAGGAAGAGCAGGGGCTGGAGTCCCCCTATCCCCTTTAAAGGCACACTCCCAGTGACCTAACTTCCTCCAACCAGGCCCCAGGGTTCCACTGCCTTCTGACAGCACCATGGCCAAAGACCATGCCTTTAACACATTGGGTCCCATTCCAGATCCAACCGTAGCAACATTCCAGATACCTCAGTAGGACCCTCAGGCAAACTGAACCCTCTTCCCCACTAAACATGCCAGGGTTGATGAAGAATACAGGTGTCTGTAGTTTGAGAAAGAAGGAAGGAAGAAGTATGGGTTCTTGGCCTGACAAGGCAGGCAGTGTCCCACAAGGCTGGTGACACTCAGGGAGAATGATAATCCCTCCCCAACCTGAACATTAGAATTGTAAGGGGGTACACTCTGCTATACTGTTAGGGAAGCATCTGGGAGAGGGAAACCATACTTGCAGTCTTAGTCCATTTTCTGCTGTTGTAACAGAATGCTTGAATACTTGAGGTGGGAAGATTTATAAGGAAAAGATGCCTACTGAGCTGATGGTTCTGGAGGATTGGATAATGGCAGGGCCTGAGCTGGGAGGAGGGGCAGGACTGCAGGGGATCCGAGGGGATGAGGGCTGCAGAGCAGGTGAATTGGCCTGAGTGCCACCACTCCTAGGTGGTATATGTGAATTATCTCCTTTAACCCTCAAGGTGAGTGCTACCAACGCATGCATTGTGCATACAGGAAAGGCCGAGATGTACATAGAGCAGGACTTGGACTTCAGTGTAGCTGAGCACAGCAGTTATTAATTTTGCCACCATAAGTGGGTATTCTCTGCTTTGCTCTGGGAATCCTTCCAGGGAAGTGATGATTGGATTTTCTGATTCTCAAAAACAGCACTGCCCCACATATCAGGATAGATTCCAGAGTTAGAAGCTTGAGATCTGAGAACCTGGTGTAGGAAAGGATCCTACGATGGACTCTGCTGGCCATCCTGATGTCCTCACAAGTCAGGAGAAGACATTGGGGTCCACTCAGGCTCTTGTAGCCAGAGGACAAACTCCCCTGGAGCCTGTCTCTCCACTCCTACCCTGTCACTTTATAGAAAAAGCATCCAGAGCCCAGAGAGGTGATCCAGGGACCCACAACTGATGGGCTGGGTCAGGGAGAGCCTGACACCTTCCCATCATGCTGCCTGACCATGGGCCCAGCAGCCTGTGTCCCTGACTTTCTGGGACTAAGACTTGTCCATCTTCGCCCTCTGTGTGACTCCCAGCACTGAAGAAAGAGCCAGTGCCACTCAGAAGCCCACAGACACCAAAGTGACCAGAGGAAGACTTCAGCCTGTGGCCAGCGATGTGACTTGGGTTGTAAAATACCTATTTATCACTGTAACCGGTTTAAAGTGTATAATTCAGTCAGATTAACTACATTTGTCATGTTGTGTGACCAGCACCACTCTCTGGTTCCAGAACTTTTCACTATCCCTAAGTCATTAGCAGTTACTCCCCATTCCCTGTACCAATCTGCTTTCTGCCTCTGTGGATTTGCGTCCTCTGGATGTTTCACAGAGATAGAATCAAGCAATGACTTTTTGTGTCTGTCTTTCTTAACTTAGCATAATGGTTTATATTTAGACATCCTCAAAATCCTCTCTGACTTGCTGGTAGGAGGCACGGTTTGATCAGAAGAGACAGGTCACTGGGGTTGTGACCTGGAAGGGTGTATCTCCCTTCCCAGCTCCTCCCTTCATTCTCTCCTTTCTGGGAGCCATGAGGCAAGCAGCTTTTCCTCCACCATGCCTCAATGCCATGCCATTGTGCCTTGAAACCAGTTGACTATGAATTGAAACGTGAGCTACAACAAACCTCTCCTCCTTTAAGTTGTGGGTGTTGGGTATTTTGTCTCAGCAACAAGGAAAGTGACTAAGACAGGCAGAACCTGGGAGTGGCAAGCTGAGCTTTGGGGTACCTCAGTGAGTAATTTGCCACCACACTAGTTTCAAAGCAGGGTGGCAGTTTACTGACCCATCCTCTCTCGTGTCATATCCTCAGAGAGCTTCCTGCTCCCCAGCACTTTCTGCAGCTGACCCACCAGCCACCTTTCTGCAATCCTACCTACTTCCCTGAGTTCCTGCAGCCCGAGGCCACAGTGGGCCCATGGACATCCCAACAGCACCTCAGAGCCACTTTGCTCTGAAACTGACATCCCCTCCACTCAGTGTTGCTGCAGATGACAGAGCCCTGGCCATGACCTGACACAGACTGTGTTGGGCAAGTCAGGCAGCCCCATCTACCTGAGCTCAGGGCCAAGATTGGTCAGGGAAAAGGTGCCCATCTTGGCCCAGGATACTGGTTGTGAAGGCCCCATCCATTCCCCTTCATGGATTCTGATTGACTGGGCTGTGTCTTGAGGCCCCAAATGGCCCAGGTGTCCCTACTGGTGTACCTACATGGTGCAGCAGCAACTGTAGCTCTCCGGCATACTGGCTCCGTACACATGTCTCTGGCTTTCCCTCCAGGTCCCTTCCCCTCTGGGGCTCCTGGGAATCAATTTCTGTACCCTTAAAGCTGTAAATCAGGTCCCCATTAATGGGAACTTTGCTAAGTAGCCATTGCTCTGTGTGTTCTGTGACATCATGGGCTCATTTCCCTCCTGCTGGAGTTTGACATTTGTAATACATCTACTTGCAAATTTGCTGGCTTCATAGACCTGTGCTGGGTCCCTGCCATGGATAGAGTTGTCCACTGTGTTAGTGTTCTTGGCTTTCAAGTCCCTGGGGGGCAGCCCCCCCCCCCGTGTCCTCATGAGCCCACAGGGGCCCTTACCATTCCTGACCTCCTCTCCCAAGCTCTGGGAGCCTGGACAGAGCAGGAACCAGCACACACCACCTGCCCCTGGCTGGGGTGAGGGCAATAGCAGGGCAAGGGACAGGGACACATGGTGACTGCCTTGGATTAGACCCTTGATTTCAGTAGTGCTCTGTACCCCAGTGAGGCCAGGGTTTTGGGTGGGATGGGGGCTGGGGCAACCCTGAGGAGGCAGTTCTGGCCTCAGCTTCCTCCTGTGATTCCTAACACCATCCAGTCTGACATCAGGGCAGAGGCATCCTGCATTTAGCACCCCTGCTCACGGGTCACTGTGGCCTTAGCCTCTGTGCATGGCTCCTCTCCTGCCCGGCCCCTGGGTCTGCTCCCCCAGCATCAGGTGGCTGCCATTCCTGCTTTGCTCAGAGCCCTTCTTGGCTCCCATCTTATACAGCAGGAGCTGCTTACATCCCTCCTGGCCTGGGAGCTAAGTCCTTGTTGCCACCTACCACCTCCTGGGACCTCCTCTCCATTCCCACCAGTCACCCTGTGCACTTCACTCCTCTGCCTGCCTCAGGGTAAGCATTGGCTCTTCTGTGTCCCTAAAATACCATAGGAACAGGAAGGAGGGAAGGAGAGGAGGGAGGGTTAAGTGCATCAAGAAGGAGCAAGGGCTGGGGATTTAGCATTTAGCTCAGTTGCATCCTGCCTGGCTGGCAAGTGCAAGGACCTGAGTTCAATCCCTGGTACTGCACGAAAACGAAAGAAAGAAAGAGAGAGAGAGAGAGAGAGAGAAAGAAAAAGAAAGAAAGGAAAGCAAGCAAGCGAGCAGCAGGAATTAACCAGGCAGAGGGGTAAGGTGAAAGGGTTGTGGGAGAGACCCAAGATGGTCTTGCAGAGACCTAGACAAGGCCTGTGTGTGTGGACATGGGAAGAGGCAATGAGAGAGGAGACAAGAGGGAGCAGGGGCTCCACAGAGCCATTACCTCGGCCACCCCCACTTGATGGCTCCTTTAGCCATCAGCCTCCTATCACAGTGACCTGTGTATACCCTGTCCTCCCCAGGTGACTGTAAACATCCTCCAGGTAACACAGTCTTTCTGAGCCTCCTCTGCACCCCAGTGATATCTGCAAGGTGAGAAATAAACAGTGGTAGGATGAACGTGCCCGTCTCACAGGGAAGGAAAACCTGGGCTTATATGAAGTAAAAGAACCTTCGCTCCTGCTTTAACCCTGAACTCCAAGGGGTGGGGATGGGAGGTCCTGTAGGCCAGACTTCGGGAGTTAAAGAGTGTATTTAAAGGAGCTAGCACGGAGAAAGAGAACGAAAGTCTCTGTGGCTTTCCTGGGAGGTGAAACCCTTAGAAACTGGGGTCCTCTGGGAAGCCGGAAGGGCAGAATGGCTTGTCCCACCCCTCTGGGAGTCCTGACACCCCACTTCTGGAACCCAGAGACCCAGCCCTGGTCCCGCAGGGCCTGACTGCTATACCCTGTGTCCCCTCTACCAGGAGCTCCTCTCCCCAGTTTCCAGGCTAGAGGGGGCCACAGGAAGTGGCTAGGCAGCTGCCCAAACAAGGACATGGTGAATTCATCAGGCATTGCCTTTTCCCCATCCTTGCACCACTGTGCTGAGTATTTAGTCTGCTCCCTGACTTGGTCTCTGCCTGCATCTAAGTGGCTCTATTTTTAAATCCCTGAGGATGGTTGGCAAAAATGTTAAAAAAGAGACAAAAATCTCAAAAGGTAAAAAGCCCAATGAGGGCTATTTTGTTTGGAGAACAGAATGACCTTTGGGTTCTGTCCCCACAGGGTAGTGCATATTTCAAGGAGAGCCATGGGCTTGGGAACCTGGCTTAGACCCTGGCTTTGCTACCTACCCCTGTGTAAACTTGGCCAAGCCCCTCTCCTCCCACACTTCAGTTTCCATTATGTGAAAACAAAGTTTGGACATTGATTCCCCTTCATTTATCTCTGGTGATTCAAAAAAGTGTTCCCTGCTGGAGAAGTCGCGGAGCTGGGACCTGCAGCCTGAGTGCTAGTTTTGTATCTGCAGCTCAAATGCAGTGGGACCTGGATGGGAACCCAGTGTCATAAAATGCATGTGGTTGATGACACTTGGGGTCTAGCCAGTGCCTTTCAGTGCCACCAATTGTTGGGTTCTCCAGTTCAGATACCAAACATGTACAGCTACCAGAAAACAGTGTTACATGTGGGGTGGTGCCAGTGACCTGGGCAAGGTGACTTCTGAGCTAGCCCTGGCAGAGAGCAGTGGCTGGCTCCTGCTGGGTGCTGGTGCCTCTTCGCTCATCATCTGGCAAAGTGAGCTCTCCACCATGTGGCAGAGGGTTCACCCCATGACTGCCTTCTTTGCAGAGGGTGGTAGCCTGTGATAGCTCTGTCCCTCATTTTCTCTGCACAAGGCCTTATGTCCCCTCTCTGACCTGGGTGGCCTGTAACTCATTTGGGAGTGATTAAAATGCAAAGCAATGTCTAGGGCTAGCATGAAACCACCGAGCAGTTCCACTTTGCTTGCTCAATGCCATGTGAGCAGTGCAGCTGTTAGAGGTCACTATGGTGCGAAGGAGCCTCACTGGTCCACATGGATTATCATCAAGAGAAAAGGATACCAGGCCTTCCCAAGGGACTGCCCTGCTGGGAACGCTGGACTTTTCACCCACAGAAACTGTGAGAGGCAATAAAATGCTGCTGTTTTCAATGCTGCATTTGGGGGGCGTTGTCCCAGCTACAGCTGACTGAGATGATCAATATGGGGCAGAGAGCAGTGTCTCCTGTAGAAATTCTGGGGGTGGCCCAAGGTCAGAGTGGGGGCTTTGGAGTGGAGGGGCTTGGCCAATGAAATGAATGCAGAAGTGACAGCTGCTGTTCCCCAGTGGAAAAGCTTATTTGTGATTCTCTTTCCTGCCTTGGCAGACCCTAAAGCCTCTTTCTGGATTGGGATGAGGTGGCGTAAGGCAGTGGAACACCTGTTAGTCTGAGCTGGTCCCTGAAGATGTGCAAGGAGGAGACACTTCTCATCAAGCCAAACCTCTGTGATCTTAAGCCATTGAGATATGTGGGTTGCTTGTTACAGCAGCAAAAAATTACCTTACCTGACTATACATGATAAAAACAAGAAATAATAGTTGTGTTTCCTGTTTTATTGTTGAGAATCTGGGGCATGTTGAACATTCAGTTAACTGTCAGATCTTACTGTAATGTCAATTCCTGTGTTTTAGGAAGGTTCTCCCCCCCGCAAAGCATACCCTCACACAAGCATATGAATGGGAGAAGTTGATTTGGAACTTTATGGCAGGCAGCACTGCTGTGTAGAAGGGGTCCAAGTGCAGATGTGAGGATGCCTAGCCAGGGTCCAGTCCTTCTAGGGATGTCTGGGTGAATGTTCAACATGCTTCCCATCCCCTGATCCAGAGGTTGTGGAAACTAGATCCCTTTGTCAGCTTCTGTTGCTCAGTGGTTAAGAGCAGCTGGGGGTGAGGGTGTCAGCTTCAGGCCCTGGATTTGCCCTGGGCACATTCTAGATATCCTTGAGCCAAGCGGGGAAGAAGTCCTTGGACAGAGTCAGGATTTCAGTGAGAAGCTGTTAGTAAGATTGGGAAGGGGAGGCGACTATAGTATTTCACAGATGAGGAGAGGAAACTGTCAGGAAGGCATCGAGTCCACACCGGAAGCTAGGCTTGACCCAGCCCCTCTCACTTCCAGGCTTGAGTTCTGGATTGCCCAGGCTCCTGGTGGGAAAAGCACACAACTTCAGGGTGAGAACTCCAGCCTTGCATTTTGTGGGAAGGCACTGTGTCTCCTTTGCTGTGACTAGCAGCTTCACATCTGTGGAAATGTCCCACAGGGAGCAACCTGAGACTCCCGCTTGTGCGCAGGATGCTATGTGGCTGCCAGCTGGACACCAGCCTGTGGATTTGACGTGGGGAGTTGGGCACATGTCCCAGTTCCTCCCCCAGTGGCCCAGACTGATGGCAGAAGGGCCACAGGGAGAGCAGCAACAACCCCCTCCCCTACTCCAGAGTGCTGTTGGCAGCAATCCCCTTTAGTCTGTCCAGGAAACTGAAGCAAATCTTCTAACCCCGGCTCTGCCTTCCTTAGCTGTGTGACTTTAGTTAAGACACTTTACTTCTCTGATTTGGAGGTTCTCATCTTTGAAATGAGAGGTTGAGGGTATATCAAGCTAGGCAGCCTTGAGCTAAGGGATGGTACTGTGATCAACCAGGCTTAAATCCCAGCACCCCCACTTCCTGGCTTGGTAGTCTTGTGCAGGCAGCTTCCCCTCAGTGAACCCAGTTTCCACATTGGAGGATGAAATGAAGGTCTGTTGTGGTGAGATTGTGCATGCTAAAGGGCCTGGTGCTCTACAGTTATCTAGTGCCCTCAGTTTCCTGGATGGCTGTGCAGGTCTTAGCTTTACAACCCATGCTGTGTGACTATAGGGGAAAGACAAGACCTCTCTGGACCTTGATTGTAATACCTGGCCCTGCTTTGTCCAGAATTTTGGCAGAGGGCTGGTGAAATGCCAGGTATGATGTGAGGCATCAGGATCCCTGAGAAAAGAGCAAGGATCCGACACAGTATTCTCATCTGTCTGTTTTTTTAAAATTTTTGTTTGTATTTTTGTGTTTGGGTTGTTGGGATTGAACCAGGGTCTCATGCACCCTAAGCTCATGTTCTACCATTCAGCCAGACCGCAGACACTTTGATCTGCCTGTTTGATGGGCAAAGCTGCCAAGGCTTAGCCAGGGACATGAGGCCTTTGGATGGGCTGTGGCGCCTATCTGTCCTGGGACACACTCTTGTCTGTCCTCTGCCCCTGGAGACACCTCTCTCCCTTACCTCTGATGTTCATTCTCACCTGGGCCTCCATCCATGCATCTGGCCACCCTTTGAACGCACTTCTGTCTTCTAGGGCCCCAGGGAAGAGAGTTCAAGTTGAGACTTCAAGAAAACATAATTGCACTGGGGTGAGAAGTATATAAATAACTCAAGACCCAGAAATGTGTTTTAATATATGCAGTACAAGACCATTGAGATTGTTCTTTTTTTCTTTTTTTTTTAGTACCAGGGATTGAACTCGGGTCGTTGCGCTTGTGCAGCAGGCAGCAAAACCACTGAGCTAAATCCCCGGCCCTCATTGAGATTGTTCTTGTGCTGTGTGATGCTGTGAAGCCACCTGAGATGAGAGTCTGCATCCTTGTATACCTCATGAACATAAAAGGTTTTGGTTTTAGGGCTGAAAGACAAAATTTCCCTGCAGACATCCCGGAGAGGCCACTGAGACAATGGAGGGGGCAGGAATGGGGGTCCCTCTCCAAGACTGAATCATTAGGGCTGCTGGGGTGGAGGTGAGGCCACTGAATACCATCAGACATTCACTGTGGTTTGAGCAAGGGGGGATGCTCTCTGGGGTTCCCTCTGTTGAAGGTCAGGATTCACCCACACTGAGCTGAAAGCCAAATTCTCATTCGTTCTGTGGTGAGGAGAGAAGAAACTCCAAGATTTATTGGTTTGGGCTTTTACCACCTATGGGGAAGTGACTGGTCAAAAGAGATTTAAATGACTTTTAAAAACAAAGAAGTGTGAAGAAAAACAGAACCAATACACCAAAACCTAGAGGATGCAGAAAATCAGTGTTAGGAGGGGAATTTATAGATGTAAACGTTTATGCTAGAAAAGAAGATCTCAAATCAATAGCCTAACTTTACAGTGTAAGGAATTAGAAGAAAAAACAAACTAAATCTAGAGATAGAAGAAAGGAAATGATAAAGATTAGAGCTAAGATAAATGAAACAAAATAGAAAAACGTTAGAGAAAGTCAACAAACCCAAACATGAGTTCTTTAAAATGACCAAAAATAAAATAACTGACAACTGACAAACCTTTGTTAGATGCGGGGCGGGGGGGGACTCAAATTATCAAAATCAGAAATCTGGGGACATAACTATGGATCCTACAGAAATAAAAAAGGATTATAAGAGAATGCTATGAACAGTTTTGCCAACAAATTGGATAACTTGGGTGAAATGGGTAGATTTCAAGAAATACACAAGCAATCAAGACTAAATCATAACAAAACAGAAAATCTGAACAGACCTCTCACTACTATGGAGATTGACTCTGTAATCAAACCCTCCTGATGGCCTGGGGGTGCAACTCACTGGTAGAGTCCCTTTCTCTACTAGTGTGGCCCTGAGTTCCATCCCCAGCACTGCAAAACAAAACAGGCAAAACCCTCCTGACAAAGAAAAGTCCTCATCCTGATAAATTTGATCACTGGTGAATTCTACCAAACATTTAAAGCAGGACTAAAATCAATAATTCTCACACACTTCCAGAAAACTGAAGAGGAGAGAACATTTCCTGACTCATTCTACAAGGGCAATAAAACTGGTACTGAAGTCAGTCGGCACAAGAAAAACTACAGACCAATAGTCTTTACGAATATTGCTATAAAATTGTCAACAAAATACTAGCAAATCAAATTCAATAGTGTCTTGCTGAGACAAAATATCCAACATCCAAAGTTAAAGGAGGAAAGGTTTATTTAGCTCACAGTTTGTAGAAGTTTAAGTCCATAATTGACTGGCTCCAGGGCAGAGTGGCACATAGCAGAGTGGCATTGCAGGGCAGAAATAGTTCATGGCACCCACACAGTAGCAAAAGCAACAAGGGGACCTTAACAGTGTCTTTCTGCCCCTTTTATCCATACCACTGGGATTAGGGCAGTGCCACACCAATCAGTGTATTGGTTTAGTAATCACACGCCCTTAATCCTAGCATCACACACTCTAGATTCAGTCACCTATGACCGTATAAGGGGATATCTAGACACAAACCATAACAAATAGCACATTAAAAGGGACATACATCAAGACCAGGAGGGATTTATGCCCAGTATGCAAGGATCTTTCAACATACAAAAGCAATCAATCACAGTGATGTAAAAAAATGAACAAAAGGAAAAACTACAGGAACATCTTGTTGATTTCAGAAAAAAATCATTTGACAAAATCCAACACCTTTCATGATTAAAAAAAACACAAGCAATCCCAATTCAAAAATGAGCAAAGGACTTGATTAGACATCTATCAAAAGCAGAGATATAAATGGCCAGCAAGCACATGAAAAGATGATTAACATCACAATGATTAGTGAGATGCAAATTGAAACCATCTTCTATAATGAAAATGGCCATTATGGAAAACAAAAAGCAGATGTCTGTGAGGATGTGGTGAAATCAAAACTTATATTTACTGCTGTGGGAATGTAAAATGGTGCAAATAATACAGAAGATAATATAGTGCTAAAATATTAAAAATAGAATTACTATATGATCCAGCAATTTCACGTCTGAATATATACTGTACCTACAAGAATGGAAAGCAAGAACTGGATGAGATGTTTGTGCACCCATGTTCAAAGCAGCACTATTGACAATAGCTACAACATGAACCAGCATAAGTGTCTGTGACAGATGAATGGATAAACAAAATGTAGTTCATCCATACAATGAATATCATTCAGCCTGAAAGGGAAGGAAATTCTGACACAAGATACATCATGGATGAACCTTGAGGATATTATGCTAAATGAAGTAAGCAAGTCACAGACAGCAAACAGTCAAATTCATAGAGACAGAAAGTAGAAATGGTGGTTGTCTGGGGCTGAGGAAAGGGGAAAATGAGAAATTTCATGGGGACAATGTTTCAATCTGGGATGATGAAAATGTTCTGGAGATGGATAGTGGTGATGGCTGCACAACAATGTGAATGTGCTTAATACCACTGAAAAATACCCTGAAAAATAGTTAAAGTGGTAAATTTTATGTTATATATATTTTAACACAATAAAAATATACGTATGTAATACAAATAAAGAGATGTGATTGATGAGGCCATGGTGTTGTAGAACATTTGTTATCATCGGTGCACAAGAGCTTTAGGAAATTTGGACAAGGCATGCCACAGAGGCTGGGGCCAGGAGTGAATGATGTCTCCATGCAGGGCCTGGGAAGGAAGGGTCACAGGCAGAAGCCCCGTGCAGCTCCCGGAGGAGCCAAGGGCTGTCCTTGGCAGGGTCCTGACTGGGAGCACAGAGGCCACATCACAGAAAAGCCTGGCCATGGCGGCTGCTACAAAGGGCTCACAAAGTTCTGCAGGGGCTCAGCAGGTGCCAGCTGCATGGTCACAGCCATGTGGCTGCAGAAAGAACACTGGTACTGAGGAGTAGGGCAAATCTTGGGAAGAGGCAACCCCCAGGATGGGGAAGACCTAGGGGATGGCAGGCAAGTCCACTCTGCAGTATCCCCAGCCTCCCTCACCTCCTTCGCCACCTCCCCAAGCACCCACAGCTGCCCTGCTCACTCTACTCCTGGGGATAGAGGGTCCTTGAAGTGGTCCTTACAGCTGACCTTGGACCTGGTGAGTCTCACAAGCTGCTTGTTAAGGGGAGGGGAACAGGACATCCGGATTTCTGCAACATGGCTCCTGGAAAGAGACTCCAGGTCTTATAAAGCAGCTCGCTTGTCTTGCTTGGGAGGATTAGGAGTCTGGGTGGGTGAAGGCTGGGAGACCACCCAAGAAGGAGACATAACTGCTAAAGCTTTCTAATGTGGCCCAAGCCAGTGACAATCATCTCTCAGTGTCCTTGGGGAACTGGTTCTAGGTCCACCCTGCTGAACACACCAGAATCTGTGGGTGCCCAAGTCCCTTATATAAAATGTTATAGTTGCTCTATTTTATTATTGTTGCTAATTTCTTACTGTGGTTAACTTATAAATTAAACTTTATCATAGGTTTATATGTATAAGGAAATATACAGGCTTCAGTACTATCTGAGGCGTAGTATATACAGTATATACATAGTATATATAGAGTTCAGTACTATCTGAGGTTTCAGGCACCCTCGATGGGTCTTGGAATGTAGCCCCCTTAGATCAGGGGAAGCTACTATAAGAGTGTTACTTACAAGTATCAAGAAAGGGAATTTATTGCCATAAGTAGTTTAAAAAGTCCAAACAGTGTGATTTCAGGGAGGACTTGATCCAGGTATAATGAGGTCTCTGAGGTCCTAGCCATCTCTGTCTCTCAGCCCTGTCATCTGCAATGGAGTCTCTGTTCTGAGATCCCATTCATTCTCAGAAGGAAGAAGCAGTGGTCTTATCTAGTGTTCTCATAAAAGAGTGACTCCAAGTGGACCCACAACCAGGAGAATGGAACAGGCTATTTAGTTCAGCCTGAGTTATGGGATTGACCCCAGAATCCAAGTATGGAAGTACAGTCATCAGAATCACATCAATCCTCAGAGGAATCAGGGATTATTGAGAAGGATGAAGACAGAAATTGGTGCTGAGTTCAATGTTGAGTGCTGAATTTTAAGAGAGATCACAATAAATGAAAAAAAAATACACAGATGTTAGACATACTTTTGGCTGCAAGTAACAAAAACCTCAGACAACAGTGGACGCAGATAGGAGACTAGGGTTCTGCAGATGCTGGCATTGACATAACTTCTCAGTGGTGTCCCAAGGAGCCAGTCTTCACCTGCATTCTTGCTTCTCCACTCTTGGGCGTTCCCTTTTATTCTTTCAATTGTGTGATGACAGCCATAGCCCCAGAGATAATATTGGTGTTCAAAGCAGGGAATTTGGGGACAGAATGATGTGAATCCACAGAATGTGTGACCATTCTGCCCTTAGGAAGGCTGAGAAGGGTGTGGAAGGGGTTGGGGTAGCCATCAATGGTGTCTTCTACAACCAACCAGGGCAGTGAAGGGATTGGAAATTAAGACATATCTGGAATAAGGAAGGCACAGGGTCTATAAGCCTAAAAAGAGGATACTTGTTATATATTTTGGTGTTTTTGTTTTTGATATAGGATCTTGCTGTGTTGCCCAGTCTGGCGTTGAATTTGTGATCCTCCTACCTTGACTTCCCAAGTAGCTGAGTTTACAGGCATGTATCCCATGCCTGATCTGCTTTTATATATCCTAGATATGTGTTTCAAATGTCTTCTCTTTCAATAGTGTCTGTCATGAACACCATTAATTTAACATAGTCTAATTTATCATTTATCTTTTTATAGGTAGTACTTTTTGCAGTGCAGGGTTGGAACCTAGCACCTTACACACTCTAGACAAGTGTTCTGCCATTGATCTACATCCCCTATTGGTAGCAGTTTCAGTATTCTGTTTAATAAATCCAAGGTTGAACCAGGTATGGTTACACATGCCTGTAATCCCAGCATTCGGGATGCTGAGGTAGGAGGATTGCCATGAGTTCAAGGCCAGCCTGAGCTACATAGTGTGTTCAAGCCCAGACTAAAAAAGAAAAAAGAAATCCAAGGTCAAGAAGATAGTATCTTGTGTTTTAAAATAGCTTCATGGAGGTACAATTCATATACCATGCAATCCACCCATGAAAAGTATGCAATGCAATGGTTTTTAGAGTACTCATAGAGTTGGATAGCCATCACCATAGCTAAATGTAGAATATGTTCATCTCTTCAAGAAATGACATCTCTTTTAGCTATTGAACCCTTATTCCCCATCTGTCCCCAACTCCCAGCCCTATGCAATCGCTAATCTATTTTCTGTTCCTGGATCTCTCTGTTTGGCACACTTACTATGGATGGAATCCTACACTATGTGGCTTTTTGCATCTGGCTTCTTTCACTCAGCATTATGTTTTCAAGGTTCATCCATGTTGAAGGATCCATCAGAATTTCATCCCTTTTGATGGCTGTACAATATTCTATTGTGTGGCAATGCCAAGTTTTGTTTGTCCATTTATCCAGTGACAGACATTTGGGTTATTTCCACCTTTTAGCTGTTGTGAGTGATGTTGTTATAAGATGCCTGCACAAATTTCTGTGTGGACATATATTTCTCACAGTTTGTTTTAAAAATTTAATATTTTGCCTTTCAAACGTAGCAGCTCTTCTCTCCATCTGGAAGTTAGTTTTTTGTGTATGGTGTGAGATTAGGGTCAAAACATGTGTTTTTTCATATGGATATGCAATTAGCTCAGCATCAGTTACTAAAAAGACCACCCTTTTCCTAGAGCACTGTATCATAAATTAGGTAACCCATATGTGTCTATGGTTTAGCACTCAATTCTACTCTCTTTGCTTACTTGATCATCCAGTGTCAACATCACATTGCATTACTGAATAGAGCTTATTAAGGCTTTGAGTCCAAGGCACTGGACTACAGTGAACTATTTAAGTTTTGAGAGAGGGTTTCTCAAAGTGGCTAAATTGCCCAGGCTGAGCTGGAACTTGTGACCAACCTGCCTCAGCCTCCCAGAGTACTAGGAGTACAAGGCTTGTGTACCACCATACCCACCCCAAAGGGCTTTTACATGGAGTGAATTTATCACCCTATGAATCTGCTTTATTACTGACTTATCACCTCATATGTGCAGGCCACCCCTGAGCAAGAACAGTTCCCATGTTGTCCTATTTGCTCTGCACCTCCTCTTGGAGGGAGGATGCACAGCCCATTTACACAGAAAGAAACTGAAGCTCAGAGGCAGAGTTGGTGTGAGGCCAGGGTGCTAAGCTGTCCTGGGCCTTGTGGTGCTTGACCTTTCCACACTAGTCCCAAGGTTTGGTGTGGTGGCACCTGGGCTCTGGATGGGACTCTCTGAGGCTCTATCTGGGTGCAAAATTGTATGACTCCTAGAACAAGATTTGAATGTATCCAGCTCAACCCAAACCCAAATGTGAGTAAGTCTTAACATTGTTAAAAGTAAACTAATCAATATGTCAGTCAGTACATTTTCCTAATCCACAGAACTAGAGCCTCACAGTACTTTTTAACCATGACACAGTGAGGGTTAAAATATATCACATGGGCTAGAGATACAGCTCAGTGGTAGAGAACTTGCTTATCAAGTGCAAGCCTTAGGTTCCATCCCCAGGTGCCAAAAACAACAATAACAACAAAAACCAACCAAACAAAATCTAAACACATCACATAATTCATAAATGAAACTTTAAGTTTTTCTTGAAAATCTCCCAGGAAATATGGCTTCTGTGGTGTGGCCTTCCCATGAGCTCCATGGTTATTCTTAGAACTACTAAATCTCTCCATCTGGTTGTCTTATAACTCTTCCATCTCCATATGGCCCAAAGAGAACTCACATCTTCCCCATCTGGTCAACATTGGCCATGATTTTTGGCTAACTGGGGAATTTGGAGAAGTTGAGAAGTTGGAAATATACTTCCCAGAGTCCTTTGCAACTAGGAATACATGGGTAGTGTAGGCTGGGCTTGGCAATGATGAGCCTGCATGGGACTTTGCTGAGCTGCAGCATCTGTAAGGGGCCTCCACAAGTCCTGGGGTCCAGCAGTACCAGTGGCTTATCCTGGGCAAGCTGCAATGTCTGCCCCAGGGACCTGGTGGCATGTATCTTCACACTGGGAGTTGCATAGAGCTTCTGGCTGCAGGACCTCTGCACAGAGCTTCTGGTCCTCCTGCAGACAATGGGAGCTGCTTCATGTTTTCATAAATCCTTCTTTGCCTGAACTGATGGTGTGGATTCTGTTCTTCACAGCTGAGAACCTTGATGATTACATACCCCTCTGCAGGCTTGCTGCTCCTCCATGTCAGTAATGACACCCCACCCCTTCACTTGTTCAGGTCAGAACCCAATAATTATTTCTTCTCCTCTCTCTTTTCTTGCCGTTTCATCCCCAAGTCTTACCCATGTCTCTTTTTTCTAAATCATGCTATTTGTTGGGCTATTCACTGCCATGCCCTGTCCTAAAGCCCAGGACATCACTGGCCCCCTCACCTTTTGCTATGAGTTGAATCTGTCCCCTAAATTCATGTGTAGGAAACCAAATTCCCAAATTCATGTGTGGATGGTATTTGGAGGGCGAGAGGTACCCAAGAAGGAGATATTGACAACTAATACTCCTGTATTGTTCCCATGATTTTTACTGTACCTGAAGGAAACTTCATGAAATGTAAACTGGGTCAGGTTAGTCCTGCCCAGGATCTTCTGGCCTGTCCACTCATAGCCTGTGAATGGCTGGGGAGGCAGGGGCTGGTCTGCCTGTGCTGGTCTCTCTCACTGTGTCTCTGCAACCATCATCTGCCCTTCCTTTAGCTCTCACACATGCTCTTTCATCTACCTAGACTTTATCTCACTCTTTCTCCTAACACCCTGACTTGGCTTCAGCTCACAGATCCTGGAAGTCATTTCCACCCCCTCTTCTTAGGGGCATTAATCTCTTAGCTCTGTGGTTCTGGATGCTGTTCCCCATGATTGTCTGTTTGGAATTTGTCACTTAGGAGCTGTGTGGCCTTGGACAAGTTATCATACCTCTCTGGGCCTTCATTTTTTCACCTGTTAATAAAAGATTAATCAGCTTAGCCAGAGCCCCACCATTCCATCTGTAAGTTCACACGGATCCCAGGGAACAGCTGTGAGACCCAAACCAGCTCTGCTTTACGTGGATCCCAGCCAGGGCTCTGCCCTGACCCCAGAGGCTTCTGCATACCCATGCAAGCTAAAGGCCTGCCCAGAAAAGAACTGCACAGGTACACAGTCTTCAGCCAGAGGCCTGCCATACCATTGGCCACAGCCAAGGACCTACCTGGAAAAGAGCTACACAGGCACACAAGCAATACCCAGAGGCTCACCCTGATACCATTGATAAGTATGTGTAGACCCTAGCCAAAGCATGTGAAGACAACAGGAACTGGGGTGCACAACCCTCAGCCAAAGGCCCTCCAAGACAACAACTACATAGGGGCCCCAGTGAGAGGTACACCTAGATACCATCCCAAGTGTGCACAGGGCCCAGCCAGAAGCCCACCCAGACAACAGGTCAGCTCAGGGATCCAGAAGGCCAGTACTCTGAACCCAGGTATTGGTGTACTGGTGAACAGCAGATTAAAGGCTGCTTGGTGGCTTGCTGAGAATTCAAAACAATTGGGTGAGCAAAAAGTCACCTCAACAAAGGCAAAGCAGGCTGCATCTGTTGAAATGAGAAGACATGTAAATAAATCTCAAAACCAGACTTCCAGATCACCTAAGGTAACCCCAAAGGGAAATGAGATGGAACAACCTGATACTCAACTACCTGGACTCCCTGAACTGGCAACGAAAGAGGATCTGGAAAAAATGAAATCTGAAATAATTTCTCAGATAACAGCAGAGATTGTGCCCATAGTACAGGACATGATTAATAAATCTAGAGTGGACACAGATAAAAAAATAGAGGAGCTGAGGAACATGATGGAATCCCAACATAGGAAATAAATGGAATCTATAAAACAGATGCACACAGATTTCCAGGAGATTAAAAACCCTGCTGAAAGTTTATGCAGCAGAATGAGCCAATGTGAGGATAGAATTTCAGATGTAGAAGACAGGATTGTAATTAGTGACCAAGAAAAGAAAAATTTCTTAAAAATAGTAAGGGACCACAGGAAATCAATCCAGCAGCTGCTAGATGATGCAAAGAAGAATAACATCAGACTGATTGGAGTCAATGAAGAAACAGGAGAGAGTGCAGATGACATAAAAAATCTATTCACAGAAGTAATGGCAGAAAACTTCCC
>NW_004624849.1:4002199-4015266 GCF_000247695.1 Heterocephalus glaber | reverse complement strand
AAAAAATAAGAACCAAGATGGATTATGTAAAGGTGCAAATTTCCAATGATGAATGTCATTATATTGTATATCTTAAATGTACCAATAAAATTAATTTTAAAAAGATTAATCATGTTATTGCATAATACAGTGACTATGGAAATGATATAGTATCATTCAAAAAGCTAAGAAAGGAGGATTTGAATGGTTTTACCATAAAGAGACTGCAAATGTTTAAAGACAGATACGTTTAATCTGGCGTAAACATCCTGCAATGTATATGTGTTTCGTAACACTATATGGTAGCTCATAAATATTTATAATTTTTATGTTTTTATGGGTTTCAACATAAATTTAAATTAAAAATATAGCCATGTTTCCCCCTAGTGATTTAGCCTCCATCTGCTCATAGACCCTGGGAGCCACCCCTCCAGCCTGTGTCTCCCTGTCCCTTGCCCATTGGAAGGCACCACTACAAATCAAAGGATGAGGTTGTCAGGTGTCTCTTCCTACCCTGCCCTGCCTTGGGCTGCAGTGTGGAACCAGCTTCCTGCTCTTGCCCAGGCCTGTGCCTCTGGGAAGAGCGATGGCCAGGACTCCTTACAATCACTGCATTTTCTCCATCCCCAGGCTCAGTGTTGAGAGGATTCACTGACCGCACGCATGCTGACCTCCGAGTCCAGCACCTGGCTCAGTACTTTCCCTCCAGCCTTGTACCTATTGCTCTGTTTCATAAAGGATGCTTTTCTCATCTGTTTCTGGCAACACACCAGATCTGCAAGGAGAGCCCTGTCCTGGATGCATCTCCAAGTGCTTATCCTGGAGCCCTTGGTTGACACAAGCATTTGATGAATGTTAATGTTCCTGGCCTTTGTGTAGCACTGTTGGGGAGCCGGAAGTACAGGAGGCAAGAGTGTCCATAGCCCTGCTCATGTAGTTGTTCAGGTTGTACACTGCACAAATTGCCTGATGAGGGGAGCAAGGAGAGCCCAGATCTACCTGTGTTCTTCTCATCAAGCTGAGCCTACCAAGGAAAAGGGGTCTTTCCTAATTTGTTCTTATGAGCTGCATGAACTACTGGCTCCTGATGTCTCCACTCCCGGGACAAAAATCCTGTAATGTCAAATTCACTTTTTAATTCATTTACACAAGAGACTCCATCTTCCTGCCGGTGTTCTCTCTCCCCAGGCCCTGAGGATGAGCTTTCCAGGAAGCTAGCACCTCCCTAGAAAGTGCTCTGGCTTGAAAGAGGCCTGCAGAAACCAGGGTCAGGATCTCAAAAATCCCTGCAGCAGGACATCAGAGCTGCTGATCCCGCCAGATAACCAGAGACAGGCAGAGGCAAGCAAGCAGTCAGGCCCAGGAGAAACCAGTAGTGGGCGGCTGCAGAAATAATGATCTTCGCTGCAAAGTGAGCTCAAAATGGACTAATAGGCAATTAGTGCCCCAGCACCTCCCCACCCCAGCTTGAGGCCCATTAGATGAAGGATGGCTTGAACCAAATCCTGTCTTAAAGAGCTCTATTTAGTCTGTGTAATATAAATTGCTCCTTAAAGAGGAAAAATGTCCCAGTGATCAGGGCGGAGGAAACAGTTCTTAGCAGGAGTTTTGGGGCTGAGGGCAGGAGGCAGGGCAGGCTCTTGGCAGCTTTGCAGGTGGAGGTGGGGGCATCAGGCTCCAGCCTATTCTGGTCCTCTGTTCCAGGACCTCTCCCTGCACCCTCCATCTCTTCCATATTTAGAACCCAGATGGGTGCTGCTGTGGGTGACCTGAGTCTCTTCTTCTGCCCAGAGAGGTCAGATCTGTTGGCACCTGGGGAACACCCTTGGGTTCCAGGTCTGGATCTCACATGCCTCTATGATGCTGGCCTGATGCTGTACTTGGTCCCTCTGGCTTCACTGTCCCCTTCCCTGGCAAGGAGAGAGTATGGCAATACAGACCCTTCCCCACTGCATCACACCCTAGTTTCATCCTGGCTGCACCTGGCAGTTGTGGGGAGCCCTCCAAGTGCTGGTGCCTGGGCTCCGCTCTGATGCTGATCAGTTGGTCTGGAGTGGGGTCCCACCTGGAGACTGTAAAAGCTCCCCAGTGGCTCCATGTGGATCCAGGGCTGAGACCCCCTAGACCCCAGTGCCTGTCCTCTACAGGCCTTCTCTCAGGGACAGCCATTCCCCTAGGGCCTGGAAGATAGGTAGGGGCACCATATTAGACTTGGTGCTTAGATGAGACACACAGGCAGCTGCTCAGGCCCTGGAGCCAGAGTCTTCAGGGCTCCTGGGCCATTGTTATCAGGGACTATGTTAGAAGTGCAGATCCCCAGGCTCAGCCCCAGCAGTGGAAAATCAAAAACCCTGAAGATTGAGCCCAGTCTTTGTGTTTCAACCTCCAGGGAATTCAAATTTGAGAATCACTGCCCTAGACTAACAATAGAATTATCACAGCAGTTCAGTGCCTTTCAAATTGCACTGTGGACATAGCATTGAAATGCAGATTCTGATGCGGTGTGCTGGGGCCAGGATTCTGCACTTCCCACAAGGCCCAGGGCACTGCTGTTGGTCAGAGGACCTCGCTGGGAGCAGTGAGGTTGTACATACACTTGCTGAGCACCCTCTGTGCCAGGCATAAGGCTAAGCCCTTGCTTGAATCATCTCATTCATCTTCTTGGATGACCTTTCCCAAATCATCTCATTTCATCTTCATCTGCTGCTGCTCAGAGGTAGGTATTACTGTTAGCATTTCCATTTCTTAGCAGGTTTATTGAGAAATAATTGGCCTGCCATACAATTCACCCATTCAAAGTATACAATGCAACGGCTTTTAGTACACCCAGAGTTGTGAGACCATCACCACTCTCAGTTTTAACATTTTCATCACCCAAAAGCGAAATCTGCACTTAGTCAACACTCTACCCTCACCCCCCAATCCAAGGCAACCACATATACTCTCTCTGTGGATTTGCGTAATCTGGAGTCATACAAATGGAATCATATATGATGTGACCTTTTGTGTCTGGCTTCTCTCAGTATCACGACTTCAATGGTTCATCTGTGTGTAGCACTCATCAGAATGGTATTCCTTTTATAGCTGAGTAAAGCTGCTGTCTGGAAATACAGTACCACGTTTTGCTTATCCATTCATTCACCGATGGCCACTTAGATTGTTTTCTGTCTGGGGACATTATGAAAGTGCTGCTGTGAACATTTGTTTACAGGCGGGCCACCAAGGCTGAGGCTAAGCAACCTGGGCTGCATCACTAGCTGGGACATGCGGTGGCCCCAGCCATCTGCCTTCCTGTCCCTCACACTTTCTGCCTCCTTGTGGCCCATCTCTGGGACCCATGTGGCAGGCAGGAATATGTGCAGCAAAAGAGTGCATTTGTTTCTGGGGGAAGAAAAGTGGGGCTTAGAGCCTGGGCCCCTGGACATGAGTCTAGGCTCAACTCTTTCATGGGGAACTTTGGGCAACATGCCTAAGCTTCAGATTCCTAGTAGGCAAATGAGCTGTGGATTGAGGAGGGGGATGAGGATAGAAAAAACTAGAGGGAGGGAGAGAGAAAGAGAGAGAGAGAGGGGAGAGAGAGAGAGAGGGAGGGAGAGAAAGAGAGAGAGAGAAAAACGCCCCAGCCCACCCCTGGCTGGCTGTCTGCAAGTCAAGGCCTGAAGCTTTCAATGCCTCCCACAGCCATTATCCAGCCCCAGGGTAATTGCCATCATTTCAAGCCTGGGTAATGCCAGGCAGATCAGAGCAGGAAGGCTCCCGTGGGTGCAGCGGGACCATTAGGCACAGTTATAAATGTCAGCAGCTGACAGCTTGTCAAGAGCCCCAGGGTGAGGGCATAGACTCCCAGTGCCCTGATTCAGCCCCCCTCCCTCCTCTGGGCAGCAGGGCCATAGCACCTCTGTGCCTGCCCAGCACCCTTCTGCCCCCTTCAGTTCACTTCCACACAGGGGACAGACCTGCCTCTGCTGCTCACCTGTGCTTAGGGCAAGTGTCCTGCCCTCCCTGAGCTTCACCTGTGAAGTGAGCAATGAGGCACTCAGTCTGGGGCTTTGAGCACTGACCCCTGTTGGGGCCTAATTCATCCTCCCAGTGACATTACAAGATAAAAATGCTCCTTTTATCCCCAGTCATCAGAAGAGATAAGGTGCCCAGAGACAAGGTGCCACTCTGTGCCTCAGTTTCCCCATCTGCAAAACAGGGGTTGGCTAAGAAGAGATCTCTGAGGGTGCCTCTAGCCTTCACAGGCTCAGACTCCATCCTGAGCTTTGGGTTAGAGATTCAGCATCAGGCAGGGCGGGGGAGGCATTAGAGTAAGGCTGAAAGAAGGAGCAGGACAGGAAGTGGCTGCTGGGAGCCCAGGGTGGAGAGACCAGGGGTCTGGGCCGCTGGCTGGGCTCCATCCTAGGTCATGTGAAGCAAAATGGGGGAGAAGATGCATGGCAGCCAGGGAAGCCAGACTCAGTTCAGCCTGTCCAGTGACCCCAGCCAGGCTCTACTTTTAGCATCTCAGGCAGGTTTATCTCCAGGGAGGTGGTGCCAGCATGGCCCAAGTGCCTGCTCTCAGTCACTAGCAGATGTCAGGCCCCAAAAGGTCACATTTCAGAGAGGGAGAGACAAATGGAGAGGAAGAGAGAGAGTAGAGTCAGGGATGGAGTTGCCAAGGGCATTTTTCTCCCATCAAAAGAGCCTATGGGGTCCCTTCCTCAGGCCTTGGCCAAGCTCAAGGGATGTGCAGTTAGTCCTAGCTGAGCATTAGAGCCTCTGAGCCTCTGATACACAGACAGGGTGCTAGGTGGCTTATCAGGTAGGTGAGACTGAGCTATGTATGAGGTCAGGCAAAGTCAGTGCATTTTTTGCTTAGTATATTTTCAACTCAATGGGTTTATCAGGGCATAAACCCATTGTAAACGGAGAAGCATGTGTTTTTCAAAGTGAGTTGCACATGGGTTCTTTACCCCCAGACATGAGCAGGTATTATTATTAGCTGGGGTGCAGTATTGTGTTTCTGAACAGATTCCTTCTTTAGGATGAAATTTACATGTAAGGAAAGGGCCACATTCTAAGAGTAGCAAATCCCTCTCCCCACCCTGACAACGCTGCCATCATGTTCCTTCCCTAGAATAGCTGCCATCTGGCCTTTTCCACCTTCACTTAGTTTTGCCTGTTCCAGAACTTCATATGAATGGAGTCATACAGCATATGTTCTTTTCTTTTCACTTAGGCTGGCTTCTTTGGTTGGTTGTGTTTATTTTGAGATGTAGCCATGCTGTGGCATGTAGCAGCAGTCTGTTCCTTTTTATTGCTGAATAGCACACTGCAGTATGGATAGATCCCATTTATTTACCTGTTCTTTGTTGATCCTTTGAGTTATTCCCAGTTTGGAGCTACTGTGAATTAAACTGCTGTGAATATTTGTGCATGAGTCTTCATGTGTTTGTGGTTTGAATTTCTCTTGTATAAATGCCTAGGAGTAGAATTATTGGCCTTCCTACTTTCATATGTAAAGAGACAGAGGAGAGAGAGAGAGAGAGAGAGAGAGATACAGACACAGACACAGACACAGACACGGACATGGACACGGACACGGACACAGAGAGAGCCAGAAGCATAGGTAATCAGATTGCAGACACGTTGAACAATCACTGTCCTCTTCCTATATAGGGAGACTTGGTATGGATGGAGTTAGACCTGGTTCCAATCTTGGCTCTGTCTCTTGTAAGCTGTGTGACTGTAGGCAAGTTTCTTAATCAGTCTGAGCCTTCTTTATAAACTAGTACTGGTAATAACATTCAGCTTAGGGTTGCTGTGGGAGTCCCTAGAGAAAGGCTATCAAAGGCACCCCAGGACTTGGCTCCCAGTGGATGATGACTAACATAAACCCTTCTCCCTACCTGTTTAATCATATGTGTTCTTTGGGGTCCAAGATCTGATGCCTTCTCAGTGAACCCTTTCCTGGAAATCTATATAAAAATGGAAAGTACTCACTGGCTATTTTTCACAAACCAGCATGGCTCAGGGTATTTTATGGGTATTGGCTCATTTGATTCTCTCAACAACTCCATAAAGTAGCTTATCATCAAGCCTATTTTAGAGGCACAGAGAGATCCAGGGATTTGTTCAAAGTCACATAGAAAGTAAATGGAGAGAGTGTGATTAGACTCACTCAGTGTGGTAGACCTCCATAGATTTGCCAACCCTGGACATTGTGTATAAATGGACACCTACACCATGTGGCCTTGGGGCCTGGTTTCTGGCTCTTAGCATCCTGTTTCCAGGGTCTCTCCATGCTGTGCCCTGATGGAGCCTATGTCAGAACTCCACAATTAAAGAATATCCCATTGCTGTCATCACCACACTATTTATCAGTTCATTTTCTAGTGGACATTTGGGTTGTTCACACCTTTTGGTGATTATCAATGTATAAGCTTTTGTTTGGTTATCTGTTTGGGATTCTGTGGGCACATACCCAGGGGTGGAATTGTGGTCACAGTGGCATACTCTATCTTCGGCGTCTTGAGGAACTGCCTCCCAGGAGCTGTTTGTGGACCCTCTTGGGGTTTGGCTGGAGATGAGGACAGTGAAGTGGAGATGGTTTTGCAGTACCCAAGGATGTTTCACTGAAACAAGACACAGCAAAGACTATGTCACTAGTCTTTCACAATTGCTCCCTATCAAGCCAAGCCTCCTTTTCACGTCTAGTCATCTTGGGGACATCTTGGCCCTTTCTTTGCCCTCATAGAGGCCTGACACTGTGAGGGTCCCTCCTGGGATGGTTGTGGTGTTCCACATGAAGCTGGGCCAGAAATGTGTGCAAAAGAGAGAGGTGCCTTGGTGCTGTCCCCAGGACTCTGTTTTTCTTCCCCTGCAGGGGCCCAGAAAGTGTCCATGCCTCACCCAACCTTCCCTCCCTGGTCAGTGGGGCTCATCAGGAAAGCAAGACCTGGACTGGTAGAGAGAGAGTGAGTGGCCTCATGCAGGGAGCCTGAGAGATTGTCACTCATCCACACTGGGGACACAGCTTATCCTGGTTGTAAGGTCCCTAACAACTGCTACACAACTTGTGGGGCCTAGTCCAGAATGAAACTACAGTGTTTTCATCCAAAACTTGCAAAGAATTTCAATTCAGGAACATCAAAGGACTTTTGCCTGCCCAGGCCTGTGAAGCCAGCCATCCCTGCTCTCATGGATGAATGTTCTGGAATATGGCTCTGCCTCATGCATGGGGACTGGTTCCTACCTTGGTGGTGGGCAGACTGGCTGAGAGTGGCTTGCAAACCTACTGAGAACACCAGAACTGCAGCGGACTTCTGTGCTGGGGCCCAGTGTCACACAGCACCCTAAGGAGAGGGTAAAAACTGTGGGAATGGCTTCTGGGTGAACCAGGTGTGCAGTTGTATCAAGAAGAGCCCAGTAAGGCTGTCCTGGCATCAAGACAGGGAAGAGAGAGCTGGCTCATTCCTTCCACCCAGCCTCAAATGCAGCCAGACAGCTTGTTTCACACCCCCAGCACCACGCTTTAGGAAGTGACTCTGCAGTGACAGGAGGAATACCTTCTGATGGCACAGCAGGGTAATGGCTGACAACAATTAATTACATATGTCAAAATAGCTAGTAGAGAAAAATTTGAATTTTCCTAGCACAAAGGATTGATAAATATCTGGGGTGATAGATATGCCACTTACCCTGATCTAATCATTCCACATTGTTTCCATGTATTGAAATGTCACGGGGTACCCCACACATATGTACAATTATTGTTTTCATAAAAAAATACATTTAAGAAATAAAGAATCATTACTCTGACCAGTCAGTGTGCTCTAGTTCAAAGAGACAGATTCCTTCAGAACATGCAGTTCTGGCTCTGGCTGGATTTTTTTCCTCTTAATAGACATAAAATGTACATTAACATTAACATGTGGGTTGGTTGGCTTTTTGTTACTGTAACAAATAACTGAGAAAATCAACTTATGAAGAGGAAAGGAGGATTTTTCGCTCATGGTTTTGGAAGTTCCAGTCCATGATGGATTGGCCCTGTTGCTTTGGGCCTGTGGGTAGGCAGCTCATTGTAGTGGGAGCAAGTGGAGAACAAACCCTCTCACCACAAGAGAAAACTCAAAAGGGAGAAACAGGAAGAGACCAGGGTCCCACACTCCCCTTCTACCTCCCAATAGTACTAAGCTGAGGACCAAACATTCCACACAAGGGCTTTGAAGGCTATTCCAGATTCAAACTGTAGCAACTTGAAATGTGCCTTTTTAGCCATTCTAAAGCAAGCAATTTGGTGGCATGGAGAAATTCACTATGTTGTGCACCCCCACCTCCACCTAGTTCCAAAACATTTTCATAACTCCATATTATAGTCCCATACCCACCAACAATCACTCTCCGTTCTCCTCCCTGGACCCTGAAGCCACCAAGCTGCTTCTGCCCCAATAGATTTCCTTGTTCTGGACACTTTATTCCTATGGTTTCCTGCATACTGTCTGGGTTTCCCAAGATCTGATGTCCTTCTGTTGAGTGCTCATAATCCCTCCAGCAACCCTTATGACCTCCTCTCATCCTCATGACAACCTGACAGGAGACATGTCTTTCAGAGGTGACACCGGGCACCAGAGAAGCCATTAGAATGGCAAGTGGTGGACCTAGGACTCAAAGCTAGGCTGGTTGCTGTTAGAAACCCCTTCCTTGTGTCACTGTGCCCAGCTCCCTGAGCTGCCACATGTGTGGGGCAGAGGGCAAGGTGGCTGGAGGGCACAGGTCAGCTTCTTTGGGTTTTTTTTTGGTACCGGGGATCTTGCACTTGTGAGGCAGGCAGCAGAACCACTGAGCTAAATTCCCTGGCCCAGGTCAGGTTCTTTGTCTACAAAGGCAGCCATGATTTCCATGGGAATCTTCAGGGCCTCATAGCATCAAGTCTGATGGACAATGAATGTCGTCACTGCAGATGCCAGAATGCCTCCACCTGGTACAGTTCAAGACCCCAGAGGTGACAGACACAGCCATTACCCCTGGAGAGGCTGAGCTCAGCAAGAACTGCCCCAGCACAGGGTACTCAGAGGACCAGCCTCTGCTGTGACCTTAGAGCTGATATGAGGGAGAATGGCTGGGAGGAGGACTCAGGCACAACACCCAGAGAGGTAAGATAGAGAGAAAAGGAATCCTTTACCTTGGTCTTGGCTTCAGGGCAGGGCTCCCTGTGTGAGTACCTTGGGCACTGTGGAAGCTACAGGCAATACTTATTCCACAATGAACCATCTAAAAATTAAAAAGAGGGCTGGGGATTTAGCTCAGTGGTTCTGCCACCTGCCTCGCAAGCTCAAGGACCAGAGTTCAATCCCTGGTACCAAAAATAAATTTAAAAATTAAAATTAAAAAGAAAATCCACAAAATACCTGTACATGAATGTTCAAAGCAACACTGTCCACGTAGCCCAAAGACAGAAACAACCCAAGTATCCCTCAAGAAATAAATAGATAAATAACATGCCATCCATCCATACAATGGAATATTACTTAGCCTTACTGAGAAAAAGAAATTCTGGCAAAAAGTTCAACACAGATAAACCTTGAGGACATTGTGCTCAGCAAAATAAGCCATTCATGAAAGGAGAGATTACTGCCGGCCTCACAAGCACAAGGTCCCGAGTTCGATCCCTGGTACTAAAAAATACCCCAAACAAACAGTTTTCAATTTATTTATAGTGTTGAGAATGGAACCCAGGGCCCTGTGAATGGTAAGCAGACACTCTTACCACTGAGCTGTAACTCCATCCCAAAGCTATCACTTTCAATGGATCAATTGTACGGCTTATGAATTATATCATGGTAAAGACTTTTAAAAATAAATTAGGACTGAGAGTGTCATTCAGTGGTAGAGCACTTGCCTAGCATGTGTGAGGCCCTGGGTTCCATCTTCAGCCCTGCAAAAGAAATAAATAATTAATTTCAATCAATCAAAGAATTGCTAACTTCTCCCTCTTCCTGCCCACTTTTTCTGACTGAAGTAATCGGTGACAGCCTCTCTTCCTCCCTCCTACTACTCTCTCTGCTTATTAACCCAATACAGATGTTGTTAGATGCTGGACTGCAATCAATGGTCTCCTCACAGGGGTCCCCTGGGCCAGCTACCCATTGCCTAGACAAACTCCACATAGGCCAATATGTGGTAGCCCCCAAGGATCCTGACCAGTAGTAGCCTGGCCTGGCAGAATCAATCCTGGTGGGTCAGGGAAAGGATCTGTCTCATCTTTGTGTCCCAAACAATATTAGCAGATCACATCAGAGCTCCAAGGGGCAGAACATCCCCATTTTACAGACTGGGAGAAACCAAAGGATGACCATATCCAAAGTCTCATGAAAGGCAGTAGCAGGGCCAGGCGAGTAGGCCAACAGTTTAGGGCTCCAGTCCCAGTCCCCACCCCACCTACCTCACCCTCTTCAGACCCTGCTGTGCCCTCCCTCAGTGGAACTCAGTTTAGAGTACACCATCAGCAACCTACCCACGCCCAAGGAGCCTGGTGAGTCATCTTATTTAATGAATTAGGAGTCCTTAGTGGGAGGAGGAGATCCATCAGATCAGGTTATTCGTCCCAAACACAGAGGACTTCTTTAAAGACACTTCACCGAATAATCTCTCTTATTTGGCAGGGAACATGGGAGAACACATTATAACCCTCTGCTGATCTGCCTGAAACACAAAACTTACTGTCCAAAGCCAACATTCCCCAACTACCCCAGCAACCTTTTTTTTCCCTGTTGTTGTTGTTCCCCAAACTCTGATGCCACTGGAGAAAAGAAATACAGCTCAGCTTGCTCCTCCAGTGAGAGGCTTGGGGCCAGGTGTGTCAGATGGAGTCCCAGACAAGACAAGGAGGAAGGACATGGGTAGTTTTTGGCCCAGAGATGCAGGCAGGACCACAAGCCTGTGTGTCACACCCTGATCATCAATCCAGGGGAGCTGCGCAGATGGGACCTGGGGCCAATCAGGGGCCTGAATAACAGTGCACTGGGAATCAGGGGCCTCACAGAGGAGAAGAAAGCTACAAAGACAAAAACCAGAAAGCCAGGAACATCCTGAGATGGACTCAGCAGTGAAAGCCTCCAAGCGAAGGATACATAGGTGACTATGGAAAGTGAGGGCACTCATGTTCACTCTCTCTACCAAGGGGTTTGGGGCCAGCAATGGCCAACAGCAAGGGACACATGCCCTGCCCCAATCTTGTTTTCTTTCTTTATTTGTGGTGCTGGGGTGGAACCCAGGGCTTCGTTCATGCTAGGCAGATGCTCAACCATGAGCCACACCCCAACCCTGAATCTTGGTTCCTAGAATGCTCCTCCATGTGGCATCTTGGAGAACTGGCTCAATCTGGGGTCAAGACAGGGGAAGATCGAACCTGGAACATCACATTGTGCCATAAGGTAAGATGGCCCTCAAAGAATGATTGGGAGGGCTGTGCCAGAAAGATACAAGCGCCACCTTGAAGCAGGCTCCCGCTGGTCACATTAGGACTATTCCGAGCATCAAAATAAACAACACAAGAATAGAATTTAACCCAGTGAGTGAACAGGGAACTGTCAGTCCTTGTAGATATATGTCAATGAGTGAATAAATGGAAATTGTGTCAAGTAATGGAATATTTTTATCATCTCAAAATACTTCTCCACAAAAATATTTATTTTGGACAAAGGAAAAAATAGTAACTTAACACTGGAGAAGCCTGCAGAAACCATCTAATCAAGCAGTCCCTCCCCTGGGGATCACTATACCTTCCCCTACCAATACCTCTGCTTTCCCACTCTGGGGCTTCACTTCCTGTTCCTCACCTGACACATTCTCCCCCCTCCTCTTCAGCTGCTGAAGTCCTGCCTGGAACTCAGGACTTGGCTCACAGGCCACTTCCTCTGCAGTGCCCTCTCTGATCACTCTTGCCAAAAGTGACTTTAGAAATGTTTCACTCATCCAGTTAGGGCCATTGTGCTCCTATTGCATGCTGAGCAGGAGGGTGACAAGGGAGACACAGGAGCTCCCAGTCTGTCAGGACCCTTTGGGAGCAAGTCCCTTTTATGTGCTAAGGCCAGGTCCAGGTGGGTACATTGCTAGCAGAAGCCTTTGGGCATGGGATGTCCTGAATCTAGGAGCCCAGAGAGACAGGAAGGGCCAGGATCCCATTATGGCCTTTAAGGACATGCTTTCAGTATCCTAGCTTCATTAGACTAGGCCTCATCTCCTAACAGCTCCATCATCCCCTAGTAGTGCCACAGGCTGGCGATTGAGCCTTTAGCATATGAGCCTTTGGGGACATTCAAGATCCAAACTATAGCAATGAAAATGTACTAAATATTGCTGGGATGTAGTTATTCTAAAAATTAATTCTTTTTTATCTTATATGTAACTGGTGATCCTCTGTGTGTGTCCATGTGTACATCTTTTCCTTTCTGTCTCTGCCATCCCTACTGATGACTCTTCCCAATTCCAATGGCTCTGACCACTGGCACCCCACCATCCAGAAAAGGCTGGGGAACACAACCAATAGTAGCGACATGTCTTGCATATTTGACCTTGGGACAGATTATTTTTAACATCTTCCTCCTCTACATAACAAAACTATGTCTACTAAGCATGCTGAAATTCACCTGGGGGCCTATACCCACCTTTTCCCTGGAGCACTCAGTCAGGGAAGGAGGCAAGGATGTGGCTCCTCCCTGCCTTGAGTGGGTCTTTGGACCTTGGCAGATCTTCCTGCTCAGAATTGCAGCCCTCACCACCACCCTCTGGACTGCCAGGACCCCCTGAAGTAGTCTTTATTTTATGCATTTATGTGCTTGCTCGTAATCTCTTTCCACTAAAATGTCAGCTCCACTGGGTAGGGAGTTTTGCATGTTTTGTTCCCTGTCATTTCCATGGTGGCCAGAACCTTATCTGCTAAATGGTAGGTGCCTGATAAATGTCCTTCAATGAATGAATGGATTGGGATCCACACCTAGGTAGTCTGAACAAAAGCAAGTAAACAGAAAAGGCACCTTAACTAGAAACCAGACTGTGCTCCAATCCAGAGTAAAACATTTAAAAAATCTTTCTTTCTTTCTCTT
>NW_004624849.1:3982616-4002099 GCF_000247695.1 Heterocephalus glaber | reverse complement strand
CTTTCTTTCTTTCTTTCTTTCTTTCTTTCTTTCTTTCATCACAGAACAGTCTTAACAAGTCACCTGGTCATAGCAATTATCAATCAATGACCAACCTTTCTTCCTGTATACCTTCTACCCTTTCACCTTCCTGGATTACTGAGTTAAAAAAAAAATCACTCCCCAATTTAGCAGCTTAGTGATTTAACAAAACAGCAACATCTGTGGATCAGGACTATGGGACCTGCTGACTGGTCCTCTGATTCAGAGTGGGCTGAGGCTCCTGCCTCACTGAAGGCTGGGCAGGTCACAAGCCCCTCCAGGCCAGTGGCCAGATGCCTCCCCTGATCGATTGCCAGGTGCACAGGCAGCTGCCAACCCAGCAGTCAGTTTCCACAGAGGCAGCCCAGGTGAGACAGGAGACACAGTCTTCTGTCACCTCGACTCAGGAAGGACAAGTGGTCATTTTTTCGGTGTTTTATTCACTAGGTTTGACTACCCACAAGGTGAGGGATTGATGTGTGAATACCAGGAAGCAGAACCTTGAGGAGCCATTTCCGGGGCTGCCTGCAAAGTTGGTTTATGAACAAAGGGCCTGTGAGGGGACACTTGGCCCAGCCTTGTCATGAGGTAGAGGCTTCTTGCACACACCTCTTAGCCCACCTCCATTCTGGCCACTCTGACCACGCCACCAGTGTCCCTCTACTTCTCTCAGGTACAGCCTGGTTCTTGTTGATGAATACAAAGGTGTTTGTCTTATTATTTTTTTATTTTTGGCTGCATATTTGTTGTATTTAATGTTTTTTAAGTGAGGGATGAAATACAAAGGGGATGATGGGTGGAGTCTGATTCCATTTCAGCGATGGGCGTGTGCTCTAGTGATACAGTGCTTGCAAGCATGTGTGAGGCCTTGGATTTCATCCCCAGCACTGCCAAAAACACAGAAGGCAAGCGTGATCCCACTCAGGCACTGGTTCTAGGGCCTGCTTGTGAAAAGTCTGGCTTCATCCCTGCCCTTATGTGCAGAAGCACAAGGCCCAGGGATCCTAAAAACATCCCCTGCTCCCTTTGGCGAGGGGGAACCCTTCCCAACTGCAGAGCTGTGGCCCAGGACAGCCCAAGGCCTTTGGGTTACTACTGCCCAGAAATGCTGCTAAAGTTCTGACCACACACAGGATGAGGAGGCGCTAAGCTCAGACCCAGATCTCAAGAATCATTCTGCCCAGAGCTAGTGGTATAGCTCCCACTCGACACTTAGTATTTTCACAGCTCTTCAATGCCATTAGTTACAGCAGCTCTAAGTAGGTCATGGCGATTATCTTCTCTCAGGGGTGATAATAATCATCATTGTCCTTGTGCAGCTGCAGGTTCCATGTTAATGTTCTGCTGCTCCCAGAACTGCTTGGACACAGCAGGCCCTGTCAGGACGAAGCCTTTCAGAGAGGCCAGGCCAGCATTCTGCTCACTCCTTTAGAGAAGGAGCTAAGTCCCCACGATGCCCCAAGGTGCGCTAGGCTTCAGTGGTGGAGACAGGGAGGGAGCTCAGAGAGGAGCACTGCAGAAAGGAGACCTCCCACCACCCAGAGGAGTGTGAGGTGGCCTTTGGGTAGGGGACAAGTTCTACTCATCTATCACAAGGACAGGGGCTGCTCCCTTCTGCTCAGGCTTTGCTATCATTATCACCAGCTACTCCCTTCCTTCAGGGAATGTGTACCTGTCCCTCCACGGGGTCCTGGGAGCCTGCCAGGCCCACCTTCCCCCACCCTTGCCGCAATGGTGGGCACCCAGTCAAAAATAGGAGCATGAGGCACATTTTCCTGAAAGCAGAATAGAAGTTATAAATCCAGAAGAAAAAGTCGAAAAACAAAACAAAACAAGACAAAAAATCTTAGTGTCACACTGGAACCCAAGACAAATTCAAGTTGGACAAGATTCCAAAAAAGACTTTGTGAAGTCTTCCTGTGGTAAAACAGGCAGTCAGGGCTCAAACCAGGACCAAGTTTGGCGGGGACAAACAAAGCTACTCTGCATCCTGGTGGTCTCAGGAGAGGAGAGCACTCAGCTAAGTTCCAAGTGCCTCAGGTGCTTGCCGTGAGCCCTGGAGAAACTGAAGAGAACAAAGACCTGCAGCCTGGGGTAGAGCAACCAGAACCCCACTCGGCTCCCCTCCTGGGGCGCGGCAGCAGCGAGACAGCACAATGTCCTCCTGGTTAGCACACCCACCTCAGTTAGAATCAAACCTGTGCCATATCTTATCTACAATTACTTTCTTTTTTTCAGAAAACTGAGACCCGGAAAGACACATAGGCTTGTTCACAGGGCCCACTGCTAGGTAGGGGACCCGGAAGGGCCTGAACACAGGAGCCTGTGTCTCTCACCACTGCCCCACCCTGCCATCCTGGCTTACCTTTTCCAGCCTACGCATTACTGTCCTCAGGGAACCTGGATGCAAAAAAAGAAGCAGCTCTAGTGGGACTGAATGACACCCAGCTGGTCTGCTCCCTCCCTACCTGTTCCCCCTGCTCTCATTCCTGCAGTCAGAGGGGTCCAATAGAAGATGGACTCATCCTCTGCACTCCCTTCCCTTGGGGTCCCTTCTCTCTCTCAGGATAAGGCCAGAGTCCTTCCTGGACCTGGTTAGTCCTCTGCCCTGGTTGCAAGCCTATTCTCCCTTCTTCCTCCTCACTTCATTCCAGCCACTCTTGGTCCTGCCTCAGGGCCTTTGCACTGACTGTTCCCCCCTTGAAATGCTTTTTCCACCAGCCATCCACAGAGCTTGGTCCCTTACCTCCTTCAGAATTGGCTCCATTGCCATTTTCTCACTGAGGTTTCTGGCAGCCCTGACAGGCAGGAATGCCACTAGGGTGGGACGGTAAGCAGTCAGTGTGGGGTCCACTGTAGGGAGCCCTGAGATGTGTCTTCGTGCTGTTATAATTCTCCTGCCCTCGCCAAACAGCCTGGGCATCCTTCCATACTGATGCCTTATCCCCTAGAAAACCACCCAGAACTCCCTCCTTGAAGCTCTTTGAAGGAGACCACAAACTCTGCAGCACCCAGAAAGGAGAACAGACATTTCCTTTCCACGTGTGACCATGGGAACTGTGGCCTGCGAGCAGGAAGGGGTGGGGTTGGCACCTGGAAAAGGCCCCAAGAATGTGCAGGCTGGCTTGCTGCCGAAAGTCATGGCAGCCTGGCAAGGCCATTGTTGACTCGCCGTGTTTGGTGGGAGTGGGGTCCCTACACTGACATTCACAGTGCACCCCTGCCCAGGGAGCCACTTGTCTGCACTCAGAGCCAGAACTGATGTCAAGGAAGAGGGCAGAGAACAGGAGAGGGTCTGTCCTTCCATTAACAGAAACATGTGCCACATGGGCAGACTAAATGATTCTAGTCTTCGAAAACTGAACGTAGAGTTTAACACATGGCCCAGCATTCCCTGCCTGGACAGCAACACAAAAGAACTGATAACAGAAATTTGAACATGAACTTGTACACAGACAACTATAGCACATTGTTTAGCATAGCCAAGAGGGCAGGCAAGCTATCTGCCCACTGACAGAGGAGGGACAGCACATCATACACCCACATCATGGAGTGCCATTCAGTCAGAGGAGGAGTAAGTGCTGGCTCATGCTACAGCATGGATAAACCTCAAAAACATGATATTAGGTGAGCACAATGGTACACACCTGTAAGCTACTTGGGAGGCTGAGGCAGGAGGATTACAAGTTAGAGGCCAGCCTGGGCAACTTAGGGAGACCCTACCTCAAAACAAAATAAGGGCTCTGATGCACTTAAGTGGTAAAGTGCTAGCCTATTGTGAGTGACACCCTGGGTTTCATCCCTAGTACAGCTGAAGAGAAAGAGAGAGAGAGAGAGAGAGCTAGAGAGAAGGGGGGGAAGGAAGGAAGGAAGAGAGAGAGAAAGGAAAAGAAAGAAAGAGCAAGGGAGGGAGGAAGGAAGGAAGGAAAGAAAAGAAAAGAACAGAAAAAAAGAAAGAAAGAAAGACCCAGAGCCCACAGAAGTCTATAGAGCTAGCCACAGACCAGTGCAGGGGTGGCATTCAGAATACTCCCAGTGTTCCCTAAGTGCACAGACCAACATTCCCTGGTGGCTCACAGGAAACCTTGGGGCCTTGGAGGGAGGGCTGTGTAGCTCAGGTTAGGGAGCTTGGGCTCTGATTGCCAAAGTATGACCATCTTTGCAAATTCTCTCCCCTGGAAGGACTGGGTGTCTACTGATGAGGTGTGGGTCACAGGTTGCCAGCAAGGAGCAGAGGACAGGCAGAACTTTGGTTCCAGCCATTCCTGGGTTAAATCATAGCTCTTCTCCCTGCTGGCCAAGTGCACAGTGCTCAAATCTTCCTGAACCTTGATTTCCTAGCCAGTGAAATGGAGCCAATGAGTCTCACTAGGCAAGAGGCTGAGTCAAGCATGCACAGGAAGAGTGTGGGCCTGGCAGCAGGCCGGGGAGGACAGGTGTCTCTCTGGTCTGTCTGCCTTGGCTTATTTATCAGGAGCAGCCAGAAAATAAGGCCAGAGTGCCCAGAATAGCAATGAAGCTAGGCCATCCAAATAAAGGTTTTAAAAATATGACCAGGAAAAAATCAACTTCCTATGTTCACATTCGACCTCAGGGGTATTGGTGAGGAAGGAACAGGAGCCTGCATGAGAGGCTGGAGAAGGATATTTACAGCTGGCCACGTCCCTCTGTGACCCCCACAGGGGCTGCTCTCCTCTCCTTGCAAGCTGTCAGCCTGAGGCCCAGGCACGTTGCCACCTCTCTCCATACTCTGCTCTGCTTGGAGGGCAATTTGGCATTCACTGCCTTTCAATTAACATTGCAGACTTGCAATGGGGCTTGAGGGAAATAAGCGGATGGCAGAAGAGAAAAATAAGCCCTGCATTGGCAGCTGGGCCAAGCCACCTGCTCTACCAAGACAGGAAACTTAAAGGGCCCCAGGCCTAGCTGGGTGGAGGGGAGGGTTGCTGCCATATGTACCACATTTGTGCCCACCTTGCCCCAGCACCCCTGCCCCACAGTCTGGCCCTCATGGAGCCTTCAGCCCCAGCTGCTAAGAGGGTTGAGAGCAGAACACACCCAGATCAAGCTGGGGTGAGCAGTGCGGTGCCCTCTACCCAGCAGCAATCCCAGGCTCCTTTCTGCATCCCTTTTGTCCTCAGCCTCAGGGTGTGGACAGCTCCCACTGCTACCAGCCCTGAGGGTCACTGCTGAATCTGGTCAGGGTTCTCTCAGGTGCCTGTGGCATGTGCCTGCCTGTGTCCTGCCCTGAGCATCTCCAGGAGGTTGAGGATTGCCTGCCCAAGGAGAGCAGCTGGGTAGGGCCAGGCCTGCCCCTCACCAAGCACAATCTTTGAGGAGGAGACCAGTGACCAACTTCAAAAATGACACTGGTGTCGAGGCTGACATCTGTTAAGGACCTAAAGGGCATCTGGTATATATGGCCTTAATTTTCCCAATTACCTTCAAAGTGGACATGCACATTCCCATTTTGTAGATAAAGAAACTGAAGGTCTTTGAGGCTGCAGTACTTCCCCAGGGCCTGGAAGGTAGGAAGTATCATAGCTGAGCTTGGATTCATGTCTCCAGTAGTTGCCCAAGCTGCTCCCAAGGAAGTCTAGAGTCATGGGCACTGAGTCCACAGTCTTGGGCAGGAAGGGCAGAAGTACTGACACTGGGCATCATGAGACTGTCACAAATGTCTGTGGCAGCATGGTGAGTTTTCTCACTTGCTTCCTCCAGGCTCTGTTTCCAGCTTTAAGATGGATCAGGAAGAGCCCTGTGGGTTTGTTGGGAAGGAAAAATGGAGACAATGGGCACAGAGTTTCATGTCTGGGTTGCCTGAACATCCAGTGAAGGATCAGTCCACCTCACCTCCCACCTTTTCCCTCCCTGTTTTGAGGATCCATGAGTCTGGATAGGAGAGGGTTTTGGGAATCCAGCGGCAGCATCCAGGGAACAAACGGCTCCATAGGGACTATGTCCAAGGGAAGTTGACTTTGACCCAGGGAAGTAGATAGTCAGCTGCCATACACAAAGTCTGCATGATTGACTGAGTTACTGAGTTACTGACACAGAAAAGACCAGAGGCAGCAGACATGGCTGTTGGTTACTGATGGACACTTCTCAGGAAGATGGGACAGCAAGTTAGAAACTACACTGGGAAGGCCGGGGATT
The DNA here is from genome assembly GCF_000247695.1 of Heterocephalus glaber. Next base: position 3,995,922 of record NW_004624849.1, on the reverse strand, counting down.
TAGCTCAGTGGTTCCGCCACCTGCCTCGTAAGTGCAAGGACCCAAGTTCAATCCCGGTACCAAAAAAAAGAAAAAAAGAAAAAAAGAAACTACACTGGGAAGACCACCAGGCAAGGTGACACAGGGGAGGCCAGGGTGCCAGGTCTGCTTGGGGGAGATGGTCCCAATGAGCCCCATTGGGCTCCATAGACATGTGTGGTTCTGTCTGACCCTCCCCCTGACCTCGTTCTGCTTCTCTGTGAAAGACACTCCTGGGCCGGGGATTTAACTCAGTGGTTCCGGCGCCTGCCTCGCAAGCACAAGGTCCCGAGTTCGATCCCTGGTACCAAAAAAAAAAAAAGACACTCCTCACAGTGGAAGTGGCCTGATATCCACGTGGCCAAGTCAGACAGGAGTGACAAGCATGGTGGGCCCTCCCACACGGTCTGCCTGTGGCCAGGAGGGCCCCACCTTCTGGGGGAACTGTCCCCTCTCTGGGCAGCTTCTTTGTTGAGGTAAAGCATTGGATAGAGTCTGAGCTGTTCTCATCCCCTCTGTCCAGGAACCCTCAACCCGGGGAGCCAGCAAAGGTGGAGGTGGGGCATGCAGGGCCTTGCTCAGTGGGACTCTTCCTTGAGGATATAGATGAGCCTCAGCATAACTGGGTTTCCTGGGTCTCTGCCAGGCCTAGTACTGATGGGCACCTACCTGTCCCAGTGACGTAGCTCCTGATAGTGAGGTGGGAGGTTTTGTGTTCAGCGTTGGTGCCCAGCTAAACCTGGCACTGCATGTGTCTGGTGACCTTTGGTGTCCTCAGGGATATGCTGTGCTGAGGGGGCAGGCTGGAGGGAGGATTACACAGCTCATACGCTGTTGCCAAACACATCTTGGGGAGAAGAGAGAAAAAGCAAAACAAACACAGCCACAGCCACCTCCTGAGTGCCTCTGATACAGAAAGTTGAAATCTCCTGACATAACTGAGTCACAGGTCCCAGTGGAAAATTCCCAAGGGGGACACATTTACCTGTCCCCTACAGAGAAGTGCTCCCCTCCTGCCACCTATCCCTACCCCAGACCTCTGTGGATGCCTAAGAAAATAACCAGCTGGGCAACACCTTGCCCATTTTTGCGGGAAATGGGAAGGTCTTGTTCAAAGAGGGAAGTGCAATTAATATGGAAACACTGTCATGAAAAAAATCATGAGGGACACTGAAAATCAGCTCTGCCCCTTACTTGCTATGTGATGTTAGCTGGTGTCACTTTAACTCTCTGAGACTTGATTTCTTCCTTTGAGCAATGGCAACATTTGAGTTGGCTCTTGTGAATCTCTCTCTGTTAGGCTCCAAGCATGGTATCTAGCATGTGAACAAGGGTGAGAACATGTCTCTTCTCTCCCATAGGTGATGTCACAAGAAGGGGCTAAGTGAGGTTCATTTTCGTCATCTGTAAATAGGTGGGGGACCACAGGCGCTGCTAAAGCACTGAGTGTGCTGAACTACAAAGCTGGGAAGACTTGACTGCAGAGCAGCCAAGGGTTGGTTGGCCAACAGTCAGGACAAGGGCTGGGACTTGGGGCTCCTGCTCTTGGTCCTGATCCTTCCTCTTTGTCTTCCCTGAGTCTAGATCTCCAGGCTCGTTTGCCTGCCCTGCTCCCAGTGCTCAGGATGTAATATATTCCCCTAGTTCTGCTGTCCTCACCAAGCGGTCCATCCTGGGACCTTTTATCTATATTAGCATGTGGCAAAGGGACTTGGGAGGTGTGATTACATTAGGAGTTTGAGTAGGGGGGATTCCTGGATTATTTGGGAAGAACAGTGTTATCACAAGGGTCCTTATCAGAGAGAGGCAAGAGGATCAGATCACAGAAGATGTGGAGATGGAAACGGGAGAGAGAGAGAGAGAGAGAGAGAGAGAAAGTTAGAGAAGCAGGGATGTGGATAGTCCCCAGAGCCTCCAGCAGTATTGCCTGTCCATTTTGAACTTCTGGCCTTCTCAACAGAAAAGGATAAATATGTGTTGTTTTAAGCCACTATGTTTTGGTGATTTGTACAGCAGCAGTAGGAAGCTAGGGTGATCGGTGGACTTCCGCTTTTTCCTTTCTCTGCCCTCTGACACACTCTTCACCCTTTTGCCTGATCAGTCATTTCCACAGCGCAACGTTGGCTGGGCCAGCCTGGGTATGCTCTGCTGTTATAGTCCCCCTCCTAGTTGCAGGCCCAGAGGTCAGGTTGTGTCCCATGGCCCTGTTGGCACTGGTCACCATGACTCTGGCCTGGGATGAGCTAGCCAGATTTTGTCCATGGGGAATATGGACTTGGGCCCAGCAGTGACACTGGGGTTTTGACTCTGGAGTGCTGCCCCCATAGGTGATGTGACCACCATGGCAGGGACATAGGCTAAGGGGACCAGTGGAGGGACAGGAAGAGACTCAGGGAAACCTACAGGAGACAGAGGGGACAGAGAGAGACAGAGACATAAAGCACTAGATCAGGAGACACTGACTGAGAGAGACACAGGAGAGAGAGACAGGGACACATCTAAGTCCAAGAGATACTGAGACATATTCAGAGGCCAGAGAAATGAAAAAGGACAGAGAAGAAAGGAGGGGGGGGGGAGAGAGCGAGAGAACCAGGAGAGGTGAGAGAGAGAGAAGAGGAGACACCCACAGAGAAGCCAGGTGCAGTGGTGCATGCCTATAATGCCAATTACTTGAGCGGCTGAGCCAGGAGGATCATAAGTTTGAGGCCAACCTGAGCAACTTAGTGAGAACATGTAACAAAATGAAAACATAAAAGGGGCTGGGGATGTAGCTCATTGGGTTATTTTCCCAGTACCTCCAAGAAGGAGAGGGAGAGAGAGGAGGAGGAGGAGAAATACACAAAGAGAAAGAGTCTGAAAGAAATACACACACACACACACACACACACACACATTCTGATTTTGGATCCCCAGGTCCAGGCTCCATGGGGGCAACTGCACCTATATCCTCAACTCAGGATATCCCCTTGTGCTCCGAGTGGTCTGGAGTGGGCCTCTGTTTCCTGTAACCAAATAAGATTAATCCCTCATCCACAGTAGGCCCTGGGTGGCTCGAAGCCTTGCCTTCTTTGTCTGAATCTCTCTCCTGCCCAAACATCTTGAGTGTTTTGTTTAGGAGGGGAGGAAATCATTTTGGATTCACAGAAGAATTATAAAGATAGTATAGAGAGGTTCCATATAACTTTCACCCAGCTTTCTCAGAGTTACATCTTACAGAACCCTGGCATGATTCTCAAAATTAGTAAGTTCATGTTGTTAAAATACTGTTCACAAGCACTTGATATGGATTTTACCATTTCCCACTGCTGCAGGAGTCAGCAAGCTTTATGTAAATACTCTCAGCTTTGATAGCCATACTATCTTTATTGCAATCACCCAGCTCCACTGAGATGGCACGAAGACAGCCCTGGCCGGCTGGGCGACGGATGGGAGTGGCTGTGTTCCAGGGAAACTTTTAAGAGCTGGCCAGGGGCTTGGGTTGGCCCACAGACTGTCATTTGCTGATTCCTGATCAAATGCTTGCTTATTTCCCAATTCCACACAGCTTTTAGTTGTCAATGCCTCCGCCTTTCCTTATCTCACGGCCCTGAGATTTTTGAAGAGTACTCTCCAGGTATTTTGTAAAAGATTGCTCAATTTGGACATGTTCATTTCCCAACAGTTAGCTGGAGGTTATGTATTATTGGACCATGCATGCTGGAAGGATGACATCCACCCTGTGCATTACATCAAGAGGTATATGGTGTTGACGCGTTTTCTTACCACTGTGATGCTAAAGCTTTGCCACTTGAAAGTGGTAAAAGTGGTATCTGCCGTGTTTCTCCACTTCAAAGTTACTATTTTTCCCTTTGTAATTAATAAATATTTAGGGGTATTTTGCAACCGTGTAAGTTCAGTTTCTCCTTCAACCTTCTGCTAATGTTAGTATTCATCCTTGGGTCTGCTTGTAACAATTATTTCTGTGGCATTCAAAGGGTGACTTTGTTCCCCTCATTCTCTCTTCCCCATTTGCTTATGCAGTCATTTTTTTATATCAGTATGGGCCTGTGGATATTTGTTTGTTTCAATGTGATAAAATCCAGTGCTATAAGTTATCCTGATCTTTAGCTCCGTAGTCCCAGCTTTGGCTTTGGGGAGCTCTTCTGGACTGGCTTCTGCACACGCACACCTCATAGTCAGGCCCACTCTTCCTCCCCACCCACCCAGAGCGCACTGCTTGCCTGGCTGGCACCCACCGCATATTCAATAGTCAGTGGGAAGGTTTTTTCCAGGGATGCTGTGAAGACCCCTGAATATACTGCTGGGCTTCCCCTCACACACTGGGAATAGGTTCCTGTCCTAGCCTGAGATGTCACCCCAGGAAAGCTGGGCTGAAAACCACCCAGCAGTGTGATGTGTGGTCCCACGCCACCGTGGGGGGCAGGAGCCAGGAGGTAAATGGGGCTGTAGCTCACAGCCAGGTGGGCACAGGAGCAGCTGTAGACTCTCTTCAGCCCACTTCCCTTCCCCAGGCTCAATGCCACTGTGGCTAGGGACTGTTGGTTGGTACCTGAATGTCCATCAGTCAAGCTTGTGTTTGTTGGTTCGTTCATATGTTCATTTAGTCATTTGACGAGGATCTCTTGAGCATTTGTTATGTGGCGGGCCCTATCTTAGCGCGAGAGGAACAGCTGTGAACAAAACAGGAAGAAATTGCTACCGTGTTGTAATGGGGAGACATACAAAACAACAGTGTACGTGTGTGGGGGGTGATGTGTGGGTGGGGTGTGTAGGGCATGTGTATAGGGGTGGGGTTAATGTTGGGGGGTGTGGTGTGGAGGGGCGGCGGGGTATGGGGTGTGTGGGTGTGAATGTGAGTGGGGGTGTGAGTGGGGGCGATTGTGGGGTGTGGGATAGGAGTGAGGTATGAGGATGGGGGTGCAGGGTGCTCTACTCCTGGCCAGTAATGTCGAGAGTCTAGATTCTTGGTCAGAATTGCACTCACCAAGCTGGGAGTGTCTCCCGCATAGAAGCTTTTTCTCCAAGACAATGGCTTCATCTGTTTGCTGAGTTTAAATCAGGAGCAACTTGACGCTTTTTCTTCAAAGCCTGGCTCTTCACTTGGTTCTCAATGGACTAGTGACAGAGCTTTGTTCTTCCCCTTTCAGCCCCTGTCTTAGTCCAATTTCTGTTACTAATAACAAAATGCCATGGACTGAGTGCAATAAAGGAAAGAGGCTTGATTGAGCCTTGGTTCTGTGCAGGGCCAAGGGCCTGAGTCTGGGTGTGGCTTCCTGCTGGAAGTATCCTGTGGGGAGAGCAGGGAGTACACGTGTGTCACTTCTGCTCTTTTTCCCTTCCTTGCACAGCCACTGGGATTTGACCATGGGGGCTTTACCAGGTGACCTCATCTAATCCTATTCACCTCGCAAAGACCCCACCTCTCAACACCAGAATAAGTCTAAATTTCCATCCTTGAAAATTCCTCATCATAGGGACTAAACTCTGCCATGAGATTTTGTGGGGACAAGCCACACTCAGTGCAAAGCAGTCCTTCTGAATAGAAGTGCTGCTGTAAGAATCATGGCATGTAAGAGAGAGGGGGAGAGAGAGAGACTTCAGGTCAGCTGGCTGAGTGGTTTGTAAACTGGATCCTCTGGAGGACAGGGCAGGGGCCTGCGATTGAGGGAGAGCAGAACAACCATCCTTCACAGTTGGGCTTCCAGCCACACTCTGCATGAAGGAAAGGGCTCTCCTGTTCAGAGCAAGGCTGGATACTGCTCCCCTCATACTCTGAGTGGTGGAGTAGCCTCATGTTATGGCTTCCATCTGGATGTCCCGCCAAAGCCTTATGTGCTCAGAGACGGGCTTATGGAAGGTGACTGGATTTTGGGGGTGCTACAGCTGGCTTGCCGTTGGGAGGTGGGGCCTGGTTGCAAGGGGTTTCAACCTGTTTTGTGACCTGGACAGGTATAACTCCCTCCCTGCCTCCTCCCTTCTCTCTCTGCTTCCTTGTCGGCCATGACAGAGGCAGCTTTCCTCTCCCCAGACCCTTCCACCATGCCTTTCTGCATTGGAGCCAGCCAACCAAGGACTAAAACCATGAGCCAAACAAATCTCTCCTTCTTTAAGTTGGTATTTTGTCCCAAATGAGTAAAGTGACTAATATACCTTGTGGTCAGCATCCAGACAGAGACATGGCTATTTGGGTTGGATCTTAGCTCTGTGACTTCTGACTTACTCAACTCTCTAGATCTCTGTTTCCTCATCTGTAAATGGGGTCTCCAAGCAATTCCCACTCAGGGTATTTGGCAAGGCTCCAATGTCACCTGTGGGAGGACTCTTGGCCAGTCCTAGAAACTGGTCACAAAATCACTCTTATTTTTAAAATTAAAATTTTAAAAAGCTGCAGAAGTGACAGCTGGCCTTAAAAACATGCAAACACCACAAAAGAAGCCCTAAACTAGAAGACTCCTAGCCTGACGGGTAGGAACTACAGTTGAATCCGTTTTGTGCATTTGCAAATGGATATTTTTGTTTAGACATACTTTTTGAAAAAACAGTATTGAACTTTCCATCCTATTTGGCGATCTGCTTTCTTCATTTAATATTATATTATGGGCGAGTCTTCTCAGCAGTCCCTGGAGCTTAACCACACTCCTCTTTGTGGCTGTATAGTATTCCATGGTAGGGACCTGCTGCCATTTTAAACCACTCCTGAGGAACTGAAGAACACTAAGGGTGTCCACAAGTTGTAACTGTCACCATAAGCACTGTGCTAAACATACTTTACAAATTTCTTTTAATTGGGCAAATGTTGCTGCCTGGGTAAATGCACACCAAGGAACTTGCTGCAGCAGTTTTTCCACATGACATTGTGTGTGTGTGTGTGTGTGTGTGTGTGTGTGTGTGTGTATTTTGCTGGAGATTGAACTCAGGGAGCACTGAGCTAAATCCTCAGCTCTTCTAATATTTTAAAGTTTTGAGTCAGGGTCTTGCTAAATTGCTCAAGCTAGAGTGTGATTCTCCTGCTTCAACCTCCTGAGTATCTGGGATTACAGGTGTGTACCACGGCACCCAGCCTCATGTGACAATCCGTGAACATTTTGCCAGTTGTGCTCCCATCCATACAGAGGAGAGGGTCCTTTCTCCACCCATGTGGGCATCAGGGATGACACTCCCCCTTACCCCTGCACATGACAGGTGCACCTGACATTTCATTCCTGGCCATTTGTCATTGTCCTGTAAACTGTCTCTTGCTTGGGTCCAGAGAGGTCTGGGACTTACCCATGTTTATAAAGTTCCCTTCCTCTCTAACTATCCATTATCTCACAGAAGCCAGCTGCTCATCCTTTTCTGAGCTCTGCTTTCTGTCTGGATATTCCCATGAGACTCATCCTTCCTTCCTCTTGCCTCTGGTCATGTCTGTAGTTTAGTCTCTATTCACTTTCCTTGGATAAAACAGTACCTGTCTTAGGTCAGATTCTCCCAGAAATAGATTCAGAGGCAGAGGTTTGAAGCTCCCGAAGGAAGGAGAGTGGAGCACAGAAGGACTAGAGCCCTGCATGAGGATTTAGGGGCTCCTGGCTGAGGCTTGACATTGGGGTTAACTCCCAGGGGAAAATCACACGTGTTTTTCATCCCTGAGGTTTTTGCTCCCTCACTTCTGGCTTCGGGCTGCCCTGGGAAATGGGATTCAGGGACCTAAACTCCAGGGCTCTGTCCTGAGGTGGGGTGAGGGAGGGGCTCAGTACTCAGGTGAGAGTCATTCAAGTATGTAGCAGCCAGGGTGAGGCCACATGGACTTGTTAAAAGCCATACAGGGGTCCTGGGAAAGACACCAACAATGTCCTTTTTGTTCCCCATGTCAGGAGCCATTCTGCATAATTTTGGGGAAAAATCATTTCACAATTAAATTATGATTAGGCTTAGTCTTCTTGCCTACAGACTGGCTATGACAAGCCAAAACATAACTCCATTTTTGCCTCTGGTCACAGCTGAGACCTCAATGGTCCTGTGATGCTCTGACACTTAAGGGTAGGATTATATCAGCCGAAGACATCCTGGTTCATTGAGAACTGAGTAGTAAGCGAAAGGTTTCACCTGGGGAGGGACAAACTCCTCATCGACTTAAGATCCTCATGGTCATAGGATTACTGCCAGCTTCGGAAACATCTGATACTTCCTCCAATTATAAGATCCTCATCAATCTAGGATTATTGTCACCCTTTGAGTCATCTGTTACTCCTTATGAACCCAATAAATAGTGGCAAACTTGAGGTGCCTTTGTCTTTGTTGCCCGAAGCAGCATGGATCAGGCCCAGAGCCCAGCTTCTTCTCTAAGTCTCATTTTCTGTCTTTTTAAATTTGCTTTATGCTGTCATGGTTCACAGGAGAACAGAACTCACTGCAGGGGGTCTGGTAACGTCCCCTTTCCCTGTTCCCCACACCCCCCATGTCCCTTGGGGTCTGCCCCTCTCCGACCCAGATACAATCTTTATGGATCGAAAGGGAGTCTCACCTCTCTTAAGCAATTAGCATCCTCTCCCTAGGTGGCCTACATGGTTGACATAGGGCTGGGCCCATGATAGTTTCTGCAGGTGTGAGTTGGCCCAGAACCTGTTGAGGGTGGGAAGCTCTTGGGCTCATTCTCACTGCTGCAGAGGGTTCCACAATGTGACTAAACCTCAGTTCCTATGTCCCTCACCTTCCAGAGAGCATTTAGGTGGGTTCCTGTTGGCTGCTAGGATCTGTCAAAGCATGTGTGCACCTGGGAATAGAACTGCCAGGCTCTGGGAAACCTTCAGCTGGCAAACCAGTGCTTCACTGTTCTCCAATTGCTTGTAGCAATTTACACACCACCAATTGCGGTCTGTGCCATCCATGATGCTATCAGGTGCCTTATGCTTTGCCAGAGGAATGAGTGTAAGAAGACAGCTCATTGTGGTTCCCATTTGAACAATTTGCCCTGATTGATTTCCAAGAAGTCATTTCTTCCTGATTCCTCTCTGACTATCCATTCTCACACAGAAGTCAGCTGCTCATGCTTGTCTGATCTCTTCTTTCTGTCTGGATGTTCTCATGAGACCCATCCTGCCTTCCAGATCTGGCCAGATGACCCTATCTCCAGGAAGCCATTCCTTATTCCCCGTGAGGGGCAACTCCTCCTCTGCAGCCACCCAGGTGGCCAGATTTCACAGCACTGGCAAGGTCATAGAGGGGACCAAGTCCTAACTACCTTTGTCTTCTCTCCTTCCCACCCTCACTTTGGCAACCTGCTAGCATCTCACAGAATAGGCTCAAAGCGGATTCTGGTTTCCCCTGTTCCCCTGTCCCACTTTGGGTTTATGCTGTGCCTGGTTGAGAGCAATTACAGATTCAGCTACCAATTTGAGCCAGGTGCAGTGGCCCATGCCTATAATCTCAGCATTCTGGGAGGCTGAGGCTGGAGGATGACAAGTTCAAGTCCTACTTGGGCAACTTAGTAAGATCCTGTCTCAAAAAAAAAAAAAAAATCTAAGGATCTAGCTCAGGGCAAAGGTTCTGGATTCAACCCCTTATATTACAAATAAACAAAATAAAACATATCAATCATTATGAACCAATGGCCCAGAGCCTGGCCCCATCCTGCCCCAAAGATAGTGACCTGTCAGAGAAATCTATGGCAAAGCTTTTCACTCCAAAGAAAACAGGTCAGTCATGTGTTTCCATCTTCTGTACTGGTCACAGTGGAGGACAATGATGGAAATGCATGCCCGTTGGCTTCTGCCTTTCCAGGAAACATCGGATTGCAGGAATAACTCAGCTGTTTGTCCTTGCTCATCGCTGCTCCCAAGCTCACCAGCAGCCTTAGAGATGGGCTGCCCTTCATGGCCTGCCTCAGTGCTCAGTGTTTATCTGCCCATGGAAACTTAGACTTTAGGAAAAATCAGAAAAGCCTGCACCTGCACCAATTAATGACAATTCTGCCACAAGAAACAGATCTCCCTGGGGCCAGCTGCTGTGTTCCAGAGCAGTGGTGGCAAACCTTCGGCACATATGTTGCTTGTTTTTAAGAAAAAAAAGACGTTAATGTATGAGTTTTTTTAAACTAAACTAAAACCTCAGTATTCAGGTCTAATTGCAGTGCTGGCACTTTGTAATAAATAAGTGGGTTTTGGGTTGCAGTTTGGGCACACACAGATTTGCAAACTTCAGACTGAACCACTTTTCATTTCCCCCCTGAACTACAAAGCAAAGCAAAGGTCTTACTTAGCTTAGCTCCCAAATGGCCCCAATGTGACCCAGAACCAGGAGGGCCCTGCAGGGCCTGCTGGTTGGTCTTGTGCCAGCCCTTGTATGAAGGAGGAGCACCCTGCAGCTGCTAGCCACAGTAAGACTGTGTGCAAGTCCCTTTGTCAGCCACTTTGTTGCTGATCTACAGATTTCTAGGCCTTGAGGGTTCTGACAGAAGGGCAACTTCCAATTATTCTGTGCAACTGACATTTCAGAGCAGCCAGGCAGGGAGCAAGAGGGGCATTTGAAGGTGTCCAGTGACTTTAGGGCAAGCATTCTATTGAACAGAGCCTGTTTCTTTGTTGAGAAGTGGGGTCGGTGCCTGCCTGCTCTACTGCATGGTTTTCTTCCTCCAATAGAATGAGGCAGAGAGTTAAAGGACCATGTGGTAGTGTACTTGCCTACCATGCATGAACCCCTGGGTTCTATCCCCAGTCCTGCAAAAAATAACTAAATTTAAAAATTAATAAAAACACATTTTGGAGGTAGCTTAAGGCTGCCAACTTTTTGGGGGGGTACTGGTGATTGAATCCAGGACTTTCCTACTGAGCTACATCCCCAGCCTCTTTTTGTTTTTTTGAGACTGGGTCGGATCCCTCTGCCTTGGTCTCCCAGAGAGCTCGGATTACAGGTGTGTACCACAACACCTGGATGGCTGCTTACTTTTTGTGTCTTTGAATAAGGGCTTTAAAAGGAAAATCAAATCACCACCTATCATGACCATCAATGTGGGGGAAAAGCTCATTTTTAAACTTATCACTCTCCATTGTCCTGCCCCCAAAAAACTATAGACATAGTTTCCTAATAAGTTTCTGTTCTTTCTGTAATGCTAGGAAAGAGGGTCTGATTGCTGGTCCTGCCTGGCCTTCTAGGATAACACATACACACATTGCTATGATTTAGATAAGTCCCCTGAAGGTACCCGATGGTAGAACCTTTAAGAGACAGGGCTTAGTGGGATGTCTTCCAGTTACACACTGGGGGTGTGTGCCCTCGAAGGGACCCTGGCCTCTTCATTTATTCCTTTTTTTGGTACCCTGGCCAGAAGATGAGTAGCTTTGCTCTGCTACTTGCTCCAACCATGATATGCTACCCTTCCCCAGAGCCCTAAAGTTCATGGAACTTCCAAAACAGTGACCCTATCAGTTATTTTTTTATTGTTCGATCTCCTTACCTTACAAAGACAGTAACTTTGAAAGGACCAATCAGCTTTTTATTTGAGGAAGCAGGGGTTCATCTCTAGTTGTATTTCAGATTACTTGGAAGTGGCTGCCTGGAATCTGTGTTTTTTGCTGTGTGTGTGTGTGTGTGTGTGTGTGTGTGTGTGTGTGTGTGTTTTCTTTAACTCTTCTCTGACTATAAAACCAACCTCTTTTTCCTGGCTCACTGGAACTCTTCTAGTGTTGCCTGATTCTAAAATAAAAAATAAGGCCAATTAAGATCATTAAATTTAGTTTGTCTTTTGACACCTGGTATTCCAAGACTACTATGAGAATCAAGAATGAAGTGTACAATCCATTCTCAAAAGGGAGGATTTATCCTGGCAGAGGGCAGGAAAGGAAGCCCTGTCTTGTGCCCTCTGCCCATAAGTGCTTAGAATGTGGCTTTTTCTTCAGAGGGCAGTTGACCTTCTGACTTTCTGCCATCTCCCTGCCCAAAACACCCTGCTTTCTTCTACTAATTTAAAAGAAACCTCAACAGACCAAGGTGTACCAGGTGGAGCCCAACAAAGAGGTAGCCAGACTGGCCTCTTGTGTGTTTTTTTTAAATGATGGGTTAAATGACAATCCCCTACGGAGTCAGGCAGGAACATTCTGGGTGCTTCATGGGATGTAAGGACAGTGCCTACTGCCTTTGTGGACCTTCTGTTCTCCCACTGCTATTAGACTGAAACAAAAAAATACTTTTCCCCCATCATGAACCAGGTGGGCAAGGGCCATGACAAATGCCCACAAATGATCTCGATAAGTGAGATGGCTAGAAGGACTGGAGGGCTATTACCGAACTATAGGGGAAGCCATGGCCCAAATCCAGCCAATGGCTGCCCACCAAGAGTGTCCACTGACAGCCAGTGCAGCAGTACATTCCTACAGCCACAGCTAATTAGAAGACCGAGGCCAAAGGACCACTTAAATCCAGGAGTTCAGGGCCAGCTTGGGCAACACAGTGAGACCCCATTTCAAAAACAACAAAAAGTGTCCATAGGTTGAATAGACAAATTAAATGTGGCATACCCATGTGATGTGATATTATCCCATCATAAAAAGGAATGAAGTCCTGAAAATATGGATGAACTTTCATTCATGATGCTCAGTGAACAAAGTCAGACACAAATGACCACCTATATTTGATTCTATTCATACAAAGTATCTAGAACAGGCAAATCTATAGAGACACAAAGAAGATTAGCAGTTGTCAGGGCTGAGGAAATTAGTTGTTAGGGGCTGGAGATTTAGCTCAGTGGTTCCACTGCCTGCCTCAAAAGTGCAAGGTCCCGATTCGATCCCTGGTACCAAAAAAGGAAAGAAATTAGTTCTTAGGGGGAAATGCTGAGTGACAGCTAATGAGTATAGGGTTTCTTTTTGCAGTTGATGAAAATGTTCTGAGAGTAGATAGTGGCAATGGTGGTACAACTCTGAGAATATACTACACACTATTAAATTATATATTTCAAATGGATGAGCTTATGGTATGTGAACCATCTCAATGAAGCTGTTATAAAGAAAAAGAAAGTATATTCCCAGGTTAGTAAATATTTTGATTTTTCAAGAGAAGCAGTATCTCAGGATTAGTATCTATAGCTATACTAATTCTTCTTCATTTTTTTTATTTCTTGATTTTTTTTTATTGGTACATTTTAGGTGTACAATATAGTGACATTCATCATTGGAAATATGCACCTTTACATAGTCTCTTGGTACTTATTTTGTCCCCCTTCCCCTGCCCTTGCTTCAACCCCTCCATCCCTCCCTATTTACAAAGACTTTGTTTCCATTTTTTTGTTTTCTCATATTAATTCCATTCCCTTCTTTCC
>NW_004624849.1:3888979-3980286 GCF_000247695.1 Heterocephalus glaber | reverse complement strand
TTTTTAATCTCTTGGAAATCTGTTTGTATCTGTTTTATGCATTCCATTTGTTTCCTATGTTGGGATTCCATCATGTTCCTCAGCTCCTCTATTTTTTTATCTGTGTTCTTTCTAGATTTATTAATCATGTCTTGCACTATGGGCACAATCTCTGTTGTTATCTGAGAAATTATTTCTGATTTCATTTTTTCCAGATCCTCTTTCATTCCTAGTTCAGGGAGTCCAGGTGGTTGAGTATCGGAGTGTTCCATCTCATTTCCCTTTGGAGTTGCTGTAGGTGATCTGGAAGTCTGGTTCTGAGGCTTGTTTACATGTCTTCTCATTTTGATGAAGGGGAGGGGTTGCTGCTAGGGCCTGCATGGCTCACCTCTTCTGTACTGGGAGCTGCAGTACGTCTACCCAGAAGCCTCCTCTGGGCTGGGAGCTGTGGCACGCTGACCTGGAAGCCTCTTCCACACTGGGAGCTGCGCCATGCCTCTCCTTCATTTTTTAAAAATGCTTTATAGAACATACCTATAGGCTGTGGACTTGCTGGACGGGGCTGGGGGTCTTGGGGAGACTCTAGCTAGAAAGCTTATCTGTGACCTCTTTTGGGATATCACTGGTGTAAAAACAGCATTTGTTAAAATAAGGACTATGCATGATAAGTAAGAAAGTTCATTTTTACTTATAGAAAAGAAGTCAGGAGGCAGATAGTTCAAGACTGGTTTATAACTTCTTAGAGTCATCAAGGATTAAGGTTTCTTACCTCTTTCTTCTGCACCAACCCAGCACACAGCTTCTATTGTCAACATCAGTTCATACTCAAGATGGCTGCTGCAGCGCCAGCTGCTCATCCTTGATCCAGACAGCAGGAAGAAGAAGAGAGGGAAGTAGAAAAGGAACAGGCCCCACCACCTGCTTTCACTCCCATCTCATTGATGAGAACCAAGTCACATGGTCTTACCTTGCCAGAAGGGAGTCTGGGAAATGTAGTTTTTTACCTGGGGACATTGGTGCCATCTTAAATCAAGATTTGTAATCCAAAAAGCAGGCAAAACAGGTAATGGGTGGGTAAACATCAGGGTCTGCCACTGTTTTGAAGTAAAATCCTGATTTTTAAATCCTAATTCTTTTTTAAAATGCTTTATAGAACAAACCTTCAGGCTGGATCCACTGCCAGTGGACCTGCTGGACAGGCCCATGGCTCTTGGGGAGACTTTAGCTAGGAAACTTGTCTGTGACCCCTTTTGGGGTGTCATTGGTATAAAAATAGCATTAGTTAAAATAAGAACAATGGTGAGTCACTGGGTGCCAGTGGGTAGAACACAGGAAGACTTGGTAAACATACAGAGCAAGACCAAACAGAGAGGCTGAATGTGGATCTGCTTCTATAAGTCTCAGACAAAGGCTCGGGGCTCTCCACAAAGGCTCCAGTACTTGGGATAATCTTTGGCCAGATGTAGCAGGGACAGGGAATCTGAGTCATGGCATGCTTCCTATTGTGCTGTGCATTTGCATTTTCTCTGAATATAAAGCAGATGAGTTACAAACTAGGGGTGCAATTCAGACACAAAGGAATATGACCACAAAGCTAATAATTACTCAAGCTGGACATGACCTAGTGGTCATGTCACTTTCACTTCCAGAATGCCAGTGCCGTTCACACTATCAGTGACGTCTCCCAGGAAGACTCAAACAATAAGCCTTGGGCAGAAAACAGCATTTTCGGGAGGCAGGAAACTCAGGGAGATTTATTACAGTGTGTTCAGGGGGACACAAGATAGCTTTCCTCCCACATCTGGTGACTTGGGGAAAATGGCCAACAGCCTGGGCTCTTCAGCATCTCTCCAGCCAGCTAGCCAGACTTCCATTATGGAGCTCAAAGCTCCTGGAGACAGGAAATGACCCAGAAATTTGTTATTTATTTTCCTTACTTCATTCTTAATTTAAAGGGAAGATTGGGGACAGTGTGAGAGATTTATGTCTCAGAATGGCCCTAATTCCTGTACCACATCCTTTGAATGTGATTTTGAGGTTTTCTTTTCCCCACTCTGGGCTGATCCAGGAGCTGCTGCTTCCTGAGGAGGCCAGAAGACTGTGCCTGACAGGACAAAGATGGGGAGGGACGAGGGTCCATTACTGATATCCCCCAAACTCCCAAACTCCCAATGGGCCATGGTCAACACTTCAGCCCTTCTTGGAGACCCCTCAAAAGCAGCAACAGTTGTGATTAATGCAGGAGATTTCAATCAAACAGCTGCTTCTCCTGACATTTCAGTGAGCTGTCGCTGTGACAGCTGTGGTTGTCTTAGATGCCTCATGACAGCTCTGAGAAATATTTGCCTTGACTGAAGCCATCTTGAAACACCTATCCCAGATGACTTGACTCTGCAGCCACTTCTGATGAACTCCACCCTCTAACATCCAGATGATTCTGCACCCCTCTGTCATTACTCAAGAGTCCTCAAATAGGTCTGCAAAATACTGTACAGGAAACTGTGTGTGTAGCTCACTTCTCCTCTATATAAATAGCACTCACTCACACTTCTTGGGTCAGTCAAAGAGGGCTTCCTTTAGTGCGTTACCTCAATATAGCCTTGCTTGTGTTATCTTAGGTAGAGTAGATTGGGTTGGTTGCACTAAAGGAGCTGGTAACCCTAGGGGTTAGTACTCTGAAGAGTTCCAAAGAACAGCAGAGCACCAAAGAACCAAAACTGGTGGTAACTGGGAGTGACTGGCAGAGACCTGAAATGATCTGTAGCAGCCTGTGGGGCCTGGGGAGCCTGTGGTGATTGGTGGAGAGTCCCAGAGAGGCAGCAGAAGCTGCTGGAAGAGCTCAGAGAGAAGCCAAAGAGGCTATGAGCCTTGGCTGTTGAGTTGATAGTGGCTAGGAGTCACTAAGAACTACAAAGCTACAAGCTGGAATACTAACAACTGTAACACTAAAAGCTAAGAGGCAATGTGACTTGAAACTCAAAACTATGACACTAAGGGCTGAGAGCCACTGACCCTGAAAGCCACTAACATCAAGGGAATTACACTTTCACAATTCATGATTTCTATCCAAATCGAGCAAGAGAACCTTCAGACAATTGGTAACACAGGCAGTGGGAACAGCAAGTACAAGTTTCTGTCTACCTGGGAGTAGAGCAACACCATCCCCGGGCACAGTTGCCCTATGTGGTTGTCCTCATTCACCTGGAAGGGTTTCAGTTGGATCTGTGGTTTCAGATGTCTTCACTTTACCTTCCATTTCTTGTGTGGCAGTACCCACTCTCTGCCAGGCATGTGCACACCTACGACCATGGCCAGCAAGTTATGGTAGATCCCTTGAATGCCTGGCTGATCACTTCTCTGACCTCTGAGAGGCACTTGACCTTGGTGGCTTGGGATGGCAAGATCTCCTATCTCTGCCCTTGGGACTCCATCCTTCTTGGTACACACCCAAATGGGCTCTGCCCAGGCCCCATGCTCAGCAGGGGCTCAGGAACATTGCCCCTTTCTTCTTGATTCTTACGGTCCCCTGGAGATGCCACTCACTTCTGGGGTGTTATGGTTTAGATCTGATGTGCTCCCCAAATACCTCATGTGTTTGGGTGGTGACTAGATCATAGGAGTGCTACGCCGAATGAGCTAAATGTGCTGGTAGAAGGTGGGGCCTGGCCAGAGGTGGGTCATTTTGGATGTGACCTGAAAGGGTATCTCTCCCTCCTCGGCTCCTCCCTTCTCTCTCTCTGCTCGCTGGATGTGAGTTTAGCCCCATCCTCAGGCCGGGCTTGGAAGGGTCTCCCTGCTTTTTTCCCTGAATCCTGAGGCTGAGAGATTGAACTCCTCACCCTGAAGCCAGGGTGACTCTCTAAAGTCCACATCTGTTCATGGCTCTTCTCTGCCCAAGACTGGGTGCTGGGAACATGGAAAACACTGACCAAGCACAGCACTGTAGAGAGGCAGCCAGGCCCAGGCGCCTCTAGGCAGTGCCATGAGGGAGTGCCTAGCACCATCCTTGAAATCTTGCCAAAGAGAAAAGACCAAAAAGTGACCGTGGATGGGGCCATGTCTCTGCATCTCCTGTTACAGAGCACAGAAGAGAGAACAGGGCTTGCAAGTCAAACCACCCTGCCTTGTTTGCAAAGAGGGCAAGAACAAAGAGGCGCCAGACCTATGCCCACCACGCGTGACATAGGGCCCATTTGGGTGCTAACTGGACTAAACCAGTTACCTGGAAAACACTGTCAAGGAGGTCACAGAAACGTAAAATATTGGCTTGATAACTGCATATTCAGAAACTACTGGAATTTTGTGTAGATGTGATTATAATTTTATGCTATAGTTAGAAATGAGCTCATACCAGGCATGGTGGCACATGCCTATAATCCCAGTACTCAGGGAGCTGAGGCAGGAGGATCTCTGTGAGTTCAAGGACAGCCTGAACTACCCAGTGAGTCCAATAACAAGACCCTGTCTCAAAAAAAAACCCCTCCAAAAAAACACCAAAAAAACCCAAAACAAAACAATAACAACAAAAAAAACACCCCCTCCAAAAAGCTCTTATAGAGGTGTGTTACAGTATTTATTGGTATAATTATTTAATGTCTGAGATTTGCTTTTAAGAAATCCAGGGAAGAGGAACAAAGGAATTAATAGTTATTATTTGCAAGTAATTATTGAAGTGTAATCTTGGGCACATGGAGGATTGTTATGCTTGTTTTTCTTAACTTTTAAACAGTTTGTTTGAAATTTCCCCTAGTAAAAAGTAAAAAAGAATATACTTCTGTATTGCTAACAATTGAATCTAGGGACACTCTACCACTGAGCTACACCCCCAGCCTTTTTATTTTGAGACCAGGTCTTGCTAAGTTGCCCAGGCTGGGCCCAAACTTGTGATCCTTCTGCCTCGGGCTCCCAAGTGGCTGGGATTAGAGGGGTGCACCACCACTAGTGGCATAAATTTTTTTTAATGTGTCTTGGTTTCCCACAACTCTCAGGACAAAAGTCAGGCTCTTGGTAGGGACTTTCATTCTCTTCCTACTGCTGCTCTACCTCCTGCCTTGGCTTCTCTCTCCCTCTCCCCTATTTCCTACCATTAGTTCCACCTGCCAACTTTTGGGGGGATTCCCCACCCCAGCCCCACTACCCTGTGCTTTTGATCTCTAACCTTAGGTTATTATTTTTTCCCAATATGGTACCTTCTCCTAATTCAAAAACATGGTGCTGCATGATGACAATCCCCTTCCTCCCTGGGCTCAGCTCATGTGTGATCACCATTTCAGTTTCTTGATTCTCCTTCCACAGTTCTTCAGCACACGTGAGTAAGTAGAAACAGAATCTCGTTCCCTGTCCCTACCTTATACCCAGAGTAGCACGAAGACACCAACACAGTCTGGATCCAAGTGTCCCCTAAAGGCTCATGTGTTGGAGGCTTAGTCTCCTGCTTGATGCTACTGGGAGGTGGTGGAGCCTTTAAGAGGTAGGGCCTAGTGCAGTGGTGTCGAACCTACACAGGCATGCTATTTGTTTTTCTTTTAAGACAAACATCTAATGTGTGAGTTATTTTTTCTTAAACCTCAGTATCCAGGTTTAATTGCAGTGTTGGCACTTTGTGATAAATAAGTGGGTCCTGGGTTGCAGTTCAGGAACTCATCTCTAAAAGGTTCACTATCACTGGAGTGGAATAAAGTGAGGTTGCTGGGCCTTTAAGGGGAAATTGGGGTGCCAGTCTTTTCCTTTTTGCTGTCTCTGTTTCCTGGCCACAATGAGGTGAGGGGCTTAACCCACCCTACACTCCCAATCAGGATATGATGCCCTGCCACAGGCCCAAAAGCAACAGGGCTGTGTCAGTCAGCTAGTTCTGTCACTGAGAAAATCAGTTCATAAGGATGAAAGGTTTATTGTGACTCATGGTTTCAGAAGTTTCAGTCCATGGTCACTTGGCCCTGTAACTTGGGGCCTGTGGTGAAAGAAAACATCCTGGCAAAAATCACATGGTGGAGGAGACTGTTTGCCTCATGGCAGCTGGAAAGCAGGGGGTGGGTCCTCTAAGACACCCCATTAGTGGCCTAACTTTCTTCCACTAGGCTTCACATCCTAAAGATTCCACCACCCCCAAACAACACCATGGAGTGGTGACCAAGCCTGCAATACAGGAACCTTTGGGGGACATTTAAGACCCAGACCACAAAAAGGGTCTTGTGACCATAGACTAAAACTTCTGAAACCATGAGACAAATTAAACCTTTATTCCTTATAAGTTGATAATCTCAGGCATCTGTTATAGTAACAGAAAGCTGACTAATACAGACATGCCACTCTGCACCTTGCTTCTTCACTCACATACTGTTTTCTGGAGGACATTTAGGTTATAGCCTTTCTTGAGGAAAGGGCTATATTGAGCAGCCATATGTTTGCACCATCATCAGTGTTTTCTCTTTGCTGCCCACCCCTGATGCCCCTGCTATCTCTACCACAAAGATCGCTTCTCCCCGACCTCCTTTCCCTCAAACTTTTGCTGCTCCAGCCTCCGTGCATCCTTCCACTCTCAGTTAGAAGTCATTTCATCTGGGAAGCATTTCAGTTTGAAGATAAAGAGGTGGGTGTTAAGGACAGTCTCTGAGTCAGGATGGGGTTTGAATCATGCCTCTTTCACTAAGAAGAAATGTTACTTGACTTCTCTGAGGTTATTTTCTCTCTGCAAAATGAATGTGATAATAAAATCTCTTGTTGGCCTTCTGTGAGGGTCATATGTATCAGTATATGTGTAGAGTCTTAGAACACCACTTGGACTATAGCAGATGCTAAATAAATGATACTATTGCTGCTGCTGTTGTTATTTTGCAGTGCTGAAGATGGGATTCAGGCCTTGAGCCTGCTAGATAAGTCTTCTACTACTGAGCTGTACCCTCAGTGCCTCACGCTGTTGTCATTATCATTGCATAGATGGTTTCTTCTCTCAGAATTCTCCTATATATAAGTCAGATTGCTGAGGCCTATGTCACATGCTTCTTTTCCCCCCAGTCCATTCAAAATGAACTTAATTCCCCATCCTCCCTTTTTAATACACCCCTAGTATCCCAATGAAACAGTCAGGAATGCTGTTGGCTAAAAGTAACATAACAATCTGAAAGTGCCCTGATAACATCAAGAGGTATTTCCCTCCCCCCACGTTGAGAAGTTGAAAAGCTGGTAGCTAGAAGCACTGATTGAACTATTTGATGGAATAACTAAAGAGTAGGCTAACTTTGCTTTCTTCCTTCCAACATTTTCATTGTGTTGCTCACTGGACTTTAAGATTGTTGCCTCTTAGTTGTAACATGGCTGCTGTGTCCCTAGCCATCATATCGTCTTCAAAGGCAGGAGACAGGGAAGACTGCAGTCACCCTAAGTCTTTCCCAGAAGCCATCATCCAGAACTGGATCTCATTCTCACCCCAGCACTGGTACTACCATCTCCAGCTCTATCTCTACTCCATCCCTACACAATCAGGATTCTGTCAGTAGGAAGGGAAGAATGCCTGGGAAGGTAACCATGATGTCTACTACACTCACATTCAATATAGGCTGCTGCACCTCTCTTTACACTTGACCTTAGCCAAAAGGCCGAGAAGCAATGCACCTCTCTTTAGATAATGACCATTTTCCACCTTTTATTATAGTTTAGTCTCCCATGCTAAACAGTGGGCTTTCTGGGACTAGATGCATTGCCAAGTGCATCAGTGTCCTCCACAGTGCTAAGCATGGCACTTGGATAAAGTAAGGGCTCTGCTGGCACTTGTGGGTATAGAGATAAGTGGACAATCTCAGAGCCACACCCTGGCCATAGCCAGTAAGAATTCTGAATCAAGACGCTTCCTGCAAAGTCTCTGCCTTCTGTGTGTGACAGTGGTGCTGCACAGAGGCACCACCTCACATGTTCACATGCTCAGTGTCTTTGTGTGGCTGTAACAGCAAGCATCAAGCCTCTACCCTCTCCATCTCCATCCTCCTTTTTACCTCATCTCTTGCTTCTCTGGAAGCTCAGAGTTTTATTGCCCTGAGCCTGCATGTGCATGGGTGACTTGGTCACAGAGAATGAGTCACTCTGTCTGACGTACTTGGAAGAAAGGACATTTTGCCTGGGTAGGTCTGAGGTATCAGGGGCACACTGCCTGAGGATGAGGGAGATCAGATTGTGTGTTGCTTCTGGGAGATGCCAGAGTCTTCTGTCAGAGTATGAGTGAGTCACTTGCCACAGGCTGGGTCAGAAGCCTCCTGGGTTGGAGATATGCCTGTCCCCACACACAAGTGCCACTGAGCTGAGAGCTGATGGCTGAGTTACTGCCTTGACATCCAAAGCCCCACTTGTTCAGAAACCAAATGGTGCCTCCCCTTCGAGGGGTGCATGAGGCAGCTGAGGGAGTGGCCAGGTTCTTCATTTGTGGATGACACTGGCCACAGCATGGTGGAATGAGACACAGATGAGTGGCTCCCACACCTGATTTGCCTCATTTCCCACAAGGCTGTTCTTCAGACTTTCTAAAGTGCCCCCCACCCCGAGAACTGGTGTCACCATGGCTTTCTTGAGTCTCTGAGGAATGGGGAACACCTGGGTCCCCATCTCTGTCTGGCCCATTTTAGGATCTCCTGGTTTTGGCTGGAGCTTTCCTGGATGTAGATGCTTGTTCTAGACTAGCTCATCTGCTCTCTCTCTCTCTCAGAGCCATCCCTGCTCTCAGCCCCTCTGGTAAGATCTGCCTGCCATGCAAGTGAGCTCGAGAGTACAGGATGATTAGAACAGACCTGGCTGGCTCGGGCCTTGTCAGTAGAGCACTGTAACACTGGGCCGCTTGAGGCTGCTCCCTTCCTTCCCCATGGAGGAAGTACTCTAGTCCACCGGGCACGTGGTGCTACTGGAAGGTGGCAAAACCTTTAAGAGGGGGAGTTTAGTGGGAAGAAGTTAGGTTATTAGAAGTGTCTTGTTGAAGGGGATATTGGGACTCCAGCCTCCTCTCCCTTTTTTATTCCTGGCCACCATGAGGTAAACAGGCCTGCTCTGCCAATTTCTCTTACCATGATGTGCTATGCTACCATGGCCCCAAACAACAGGGACCATGGACTGAAACCTCTGAAATCATGAGCTAAAATAGAACTTTCTTTCCTTTATTCTAAGTTGACTATCTCAGGTATTTTGTCACAGTGGTAGAAAACTGGCTAATACAGATATTTACACACTCATTTTCATAGGAGTACTATTCATGATAACCAAAAAGTGGAAATAACTCAAGTGTTCATTGATGGATGAGTGGATAAATACAATGTAGTAGACACATACAAGGGAATCTTATCTGGCCTCAGAAGGAGATTCTGACACATGCTTCAGCATAGATGAACTATGAAGACAGAATGCTGAGTGAAATAAGTCAGTCACACAAGGACAAATACCACTGGATTCCACTCATGTGAGGTATCCAAAGGAGTTAAATTCAGAGACATAAAGTAGATGATGGTTGCCAGGTAGGGACTGGGAGGGGGAAGGAAGTTGTTTTGTGGGTATACACCTTCAGTCTGGGTGGATGAACAGCGTTCTAGAGGTGGGTAGTAGTGATGGCTGGCCACACATGAATACATTTAGTGCCACTGATCTGTTATGTAAAAAGGGTTAAGATAGTAAATGTTATGCATATCTTACCACAATGGAACAGATAAATTAATTTTTAAAATTAGCTGGGTCATACAAAACAGGATGGAAAGGAAGATGAGTCTTGCTGACATTGCAATGGTCTAAAGCTGAAGTCTACTCTAGTATTTCCATCTTTCCCAAGTTCCACCTGCTGTCAGGATGCACTCAATTCAGGCAAAGTACTAAAATTTCTGCTAAAGCCACAGGGAGCTCTCAGGGGCCTCTGGTGAGAGAGTAGAGATAGAAGCTGACCTTGCCACCCCAAGATGCGAAGCAAGGGGGCTCTTCGCTTTGCTTCAGCTCCATCCCCTTGAAAAAGGACTAGTTGGATCCTTCTGGTTCTGGAAGGATGAGAAAAAAAATCTGCTCTCCTTTCCCGCTGGGAGTCATAGATTCTAACTTCTGCTTGCAGGAGCAAAGCAAAGAGAACCTTAAAGAAATAAACAAAAA
The DNA here is from genome assembly GCF_000247695.1 of Heterocephalus glaber. The sequence continues at coordinate 3,970,203 of NW_004624849.1, read as the reverse complement.
AGGGGGTGGGGGATACAATGTTTGAGGTGTGCACTTGAGTCCCTGCCTAGCAGGAGATCTATGCCGAACAGAAACAGTCACCAGCAATTCCCTTACCCAGTGCTGAAATCATAAACAAGCCCTTGGCCAGGCTCCTAATGAACTGCTGACGAGGACAGCCCACCCTCTAACACAGAATACAATTAGACATACACAAGTGGCCTGTGACATACCATGCCAGGTGGGTTCCGGGCATCCTCCCGGGTCTCCAGGAATTCTACTCCCTATCTGTGGAAGCAGGGTTTGGGCTTGTTAGGGGCTATAATGGGTAATAACTCAGAGAACATCATGTTCCAAGAGCTCAGCTGGGGCACCACAAGGTAAGCGAGAGTGTGTATGTGTTGGGTAGTAGGGACTGTGTGACATCTATTTTAATTTTTCTACTGGAAAAGAACCTAAGTCCTCCAGTGTGCTAGCAAAGTCAATATTTAGGGTGAAGAAATGGGAGTGAAACACACCAGCATGAAGATCCAGGTCCCAATCTGGCAGCTTGGGATCTTGAGAAATTTAGTTCTCAGAATCCTGGTCTATGAAACGAGGATAATCGTAGAACATTCTCCTAAATGAGACATGGCAGGTAAAGCCCTCAGCACTATGCCTGAAGCATAGTTAGAACTATTTCAACACTGGTATTGTTAAAAAGATAAGTCCACAGGGCTGGGGATTTAGCTCAGTGGTGCCACACCTGCTTTGCAAGAGCAAGGTCCTGAGTTCAATCTCTGGTATGGGGAGGGGGGGGAGAAAGAAAGAAAAAGGATAAGCTGAGTGCATTCTAGTCAATTCCAGGAGCCATTTTTGAATGTCCCAGAAAATGTCAGCTGGGAAAACAGAAAACATAGTCTTGGCTTTCACAGAGCTTAGAAATAGGCTGAATGATTAAAAAATGCAAAAAGCCATTCTAGGCCAGGTCAGCTCTGCGCTGGAGTGGATGGCAGGATGAGATAAACCAGGAGGCTGCTGTGACTAGCTTGTGGGCCTGTTTGTTCATCCTCTTTTTCACTGGCTTCTTTCCTTAGGTGGTGGATAAAGGGCTATTTTTTAGAGGCTGTAGACAATAGGATCTCATTAATGGGATCATTGGTCATATTAAGGCTGTAACAAAGAAATTAACTCTATCTGGGAATAGTGGTGGGTACCTATAATCTCAGCTCCTCAGGAGGCTAAGATAGGAGGGCTACTTGAGCTCAGGAGTTTGGGGCCAGCCTGAGCAAGACTCTGTTTCAAAAATATAAAAAGTGACATCTAAAGGGGCTGTGGATGTAGCTCAGTGGTACTGTGCCTGCCTGGCAAGTGCAAGGTCCTGAGTTTGATCCCTGGTATGGGGGGGGGCGGCGTGAAATCTGCTTTTCACTTGCTTATTTACTGCTACAAAACATTATTTTATAGGGGCAAATCATCAGATAGAATGACATTATTTGTGATGATGGAATTCCACTTCAAGCTAATTTATGTAAAACTAAACAAGCAAAACCCTAAAGAGGGGGTTTACTTTCTTACATTACATAGTTGGAGAGAACAAAGGTGGGTCTTTCTGGCTTCAGTCATAGCTGGATCCAGGTGCTGAGAGTCTCTCTCTCTTTCTCTCTCTCTCTCTCTCTCTCTCTCTCTCTGCCTTTCTGTTGGCCTATTATTAGTTGACACTGTAATTGTCCTCTGAAGCAGGGCAGGACAACATGACTCACAGCCACTAAGGACTATATGGTCTCAGGAAGAAGAAGCTTCCCACAAAAAGCAGGACTGTTGCAGAGACACTAGTTCAAAAACCAGCCAAGTGTCTGCTGGACATACAGTTACTTGCACTGTCAGTTTCTACCTGTCTCTGCAGGAAAATTTTAGGCTCCTTGAGGTCAAGGTCCACTTCTTCTCTTGGCAGAGAATAAATAGAAATGCCCTCTCAATTAGCTTCTGCCTGTATATCTTCTGTGATGGGGCGCTCGTTAGTAATTCTAATGGTGAAATTCGTCTCGAACTATGTGGCTGCCTCCCATTGGACCAGTTTTGCCTGACACTGAGGAACATCAATTGCCAACCACCAGGCTTCTTCCTCCCTCTCTTTCTTCCCTTTTGCCCATAAATCACCAACAACTGAACTAGATGGGCAGGCCACTGAAAGGGAATGACACTGTATCCTGTCCTCCCAGCAGGGTTAATGCAGAGCTGTATCATTTCAAATCAGGTACACGTGACTCTGGGGAAATTCCTTTCATCTCTTTTCCCCTTGCCTAAAATAGCCACTTCCTTCTTGGGGGATGCAGGCCACTGGGGACCAGAGGGAGGGATGAAGTTAGCCAGCTACAGGTGCATGCTTTGGAAACATTCCTGGAAAGGTCACCATCAGCATCGGCTGAACATTCCGGCACTTTTAGCTGGGTGCTAACCCAGGGGGAAGTCTGAATCTGGGTAGCAGACCACAATAAACAAGTTAGGAGTAAATCTGTGCTCTGTGGAGTATGACCTTGTCAAGGAACTTGTGATTGTTTACAGATAACATCCATATCCACCATTCCAATGAACGTCATATTCAAATAACAGGTAGGCAGCCTGTTGGAGTCACTTGAAATGGACACATGGCTCTTTAAGATAATAAATCTAGTTCCTTTCTGCAATTGTACAGGCAGTCTCAAAATCTGAAGGCAAAGGCCTTGCCTGTCTGTCTGTATGGTTGGCTGCCTCAGGGCCTCATACTATCTGAGACATCTTTGAAGGTGAGATCTCACTGCTGCCACCATTTGCAAAAGAGAGGCCTTGACTGGGGAAGCCATGCCATCCCTCAGCCTGATTCATGTCTCCTCTCTCCTGGCCTTCCTTGGCCTCACATAAAGCTGGCACAGTGGCTAGAGGCCTCCATTCCTCTCTAGAATGGACAGCAGTGTTTGTCACCTGCTGAGGCCTCTCAGCTCACATAGCTCAGGAAGTGACACAATTTGCTGGGAGCCACTTAATATAACCAATATTGCCTTCCTGTTCTCCATTGATCTCAGAATCCTGGGCCATTTGCTCTGGGGACTCCAGGTTGGGTTGGGTGGTACTTTCTGTGCCCTCATCTGGGCCATGCCCAGTGAGCAGGTGGTGAGAGAGCTCAGGCTCATCCAGTTAGAGGCAGCTGACAGGGCCGGGGCTTGTCTGTGTCCCCTCGAATTCTGAACCAGGTGGTAGGGGAGGGGGAGAGAGATGTAGGGGGAGGGCCAGGGAGAGTAGAGATTGTGTGTGTGTGTGTGTGTAGTAGTAGTAGGGATTGAACCTAGGGCCTTTGTACCAAGCTACATCCTCAATCCTTTTTTAATTTTTTATTTTGAGGCAAGTTTTCAAAATAAGTTGCTAAACTGTCCAGCTGGGCTTGAATTTACAATTCTCCTGGCTTAGCTTCCCAGAGTGCTGGGATTATAGGTATGCCCCAGCAAGCCTAGTTGAGAGTAGAGGTTTTACCTGAATGGTCATTTTGGCTCTATTTGAATTCCCAAGCACAGTAGCTGTGCCCCTCGGCCCCTGTGATTCAGAGGGCTGCCTGTAGGAGCTGTGGGGGCTCAGATTGACTGGCCTCACTCCTGGACACAGAGGAGGGGCTGCCAGCCCATCCTTAGAATATGTTCTGAAGGCTGCCTGCTCCTTCACCGGAAGAGAAAGAGTTTTTGGATTAAGATTTCTAGAGGCGGGACCTGGATGCTTCTCATATGCACCAAATGTTTTGCTACTCAAAATGTGGTCCCTCGGCCAGTGGCTTTGCAGGCATGCCCTGGGAAGTTGTTGAAAATGCAGACTCCTGAGCCCTGCCTTCTGCTACTCCATTGGAGTCTGTATTTTAAGTGATCTCTGCTGGTCCATGCACTTTACCATTGGAGAAGCAGGGCCCGGGAGTTTGAGGATGTCAGTCTTGGTTCAGTGAAGGCCACTGCTTGGAAGGGCCATCCGAAAAGTTGGTACAGTATTTTGTCAACTCCAAAACCCAGAGCTAGGCCCAAGTATACGATTGCAATCAGAACCTAGGTTAAAAGTACTGTAGGAGGGCCGGGGATTTAGCTCAGTGGCTGGAGATTTAGCTCAGTGGCACCGAGCCTACCTTGCAAATGCAAGGTCCTGAGTTGGATCCCTGGTACCAAAAAAAAAAAAAAAAGTACTGTAGAAGCACTGCTACTATGGCTGTAGCTCAGTGGTGCTCAGGGATAGCTTGCCTAGCATATGGGAGGCATTCGGTTTTATCCCCAATACAACAAAGGAAACAAAGCAGAAACACTTTGGGCAGGATGGTGTAGAAGGCTGAATTGTGACCCTTTCCCCCCAAAATATTTTCATCTCAGACACCAAAAATGGGACGTTATTTAGAAACAGGGTCTTTGCAGGTGTAATTAAGGATCTTGAGAGGAGATTATCTTGCATTATCTGAGTGGGTCCTAAATCCAATTTCAAGTGTCCTTGTAGGAGATAGAAGAGGAGAGACATAGATACAGAAGAGAGATTATGAAAACAGAGGTGGGATTAGAGTGATGGGGACACAAGGCAAAGAATGCCTGGAGCCACCAGAGGCTGGGGGCCCTGTGGACACCTCAACTTTGGACTCCTAGCCTCCAGAGCTGGTAAACAATAAATTTGTGTTGTTGTAGAAGGTGAGTTGGTGATAATTTATTACAGTACCCACAGGAGAGAAATAGAGGTGATCTTTTCAGATGCCAAGGAAATACAAAGCCTAAAATAACTCAAGAAACAAGCAATGACCCACCAGCTGCACTTAAAGCAATCTTAGCTCAGTTCCCAGAATTAGCTGGATTTCCTCCACCCCATTTCCTTATTTCTTTTTTAATGCTCTGTGAAACTCAAGGACAGTCGGTACCCAAGGCACCTGGTCTTGCATGGCCAGCTGATCACTAGACCATCAAAGACTCCCAGAACAGCTCCTTCAGGCTCCCACATATAATTCTGTTATTTATTCCTAGCCCTACCTTATTTGGAAATTATTTCAAATTGTTATGGTAGAGTGAAACTAAATCATATTTTAGCTACACAAATGTTAGCAAGTTCTTTTGCAATTATTTCACAATGGCCTTGTTTTTTAAGCTTAGATGGCCATACATGCAGTTAATTTAAAGCAAGGTATACAATAGTCCCCTCTTACCCATGGGAGAAACATTCCAAGACCCCAGTAGATGCCTAGAGCCTTGGATAGTACTGAACCCTAAATATATTGTTTTTTCCTCTACATAATAGCCATCATACATTTTAATTTATAAATTAGGCACAGTAAGAAACTAACATTAATAACTAGTAATAAAATCAAAAATTGCCACATCACTTCTCTTGCACTATGAGGTTATTAGTAAGTAATATGAGGGTTACTTGAATGCAAGCCCTGTGGTGCCTTGACTGTGGATCTGATAACTGAGATGACTGCTAAGTGACTAATGGCAGGTAGCATACAGCGTAGACACACTAGACAGAGGGATGACTCACTTCCCAGGCAGTACGGAGCCGGACAGGGAGACATTTCATCATACTACTCAAAATGACTTGTGATTTGAAGCTTCTGAATTCTTTATTTCCAGAATTTTCCAGTTGGTATTTTGGAACCATGACTGACCACATGTAACAAAGTAAGGAAAATGAGGCTGTGGGTAACAGGGTTCACCCAACTAGTACCAGGTCTGAATGGACAGAAACTCTGAAGGCTCTGGGGCTATTGGATAATCAGACTGTTTTCCTTTAAGAAGTTTTCAGGATTCAAAAGTAAATATTCAGGAAAGTAGCTCTCAGCCTTGACTCATATTGGAATCATTTGGGGATCCTAAAAATAACAATGGCAATGTTTTGGCCTCTCCCGAAATTAGGTAAGTTAGAATCTCTGGGGGCATCTGAGAGTCATCCACTTGTGGGATGGAGCCCACTTGTGGGATGGAGCCCACTTGTGGGGGAGCTGTGCCAGACCCTGCTCCTAGCCTTCCATGTGACAAGGTGTGGGGGTGGGCATAGGCACGAATGTTCCCAGGCCAGCTGTTAGACACGCTCACCTGAGCTCTCCTATGAGGAGTAGGGACCACCCAGGATCCATTCTGCCAGGAGTGACCAGGCTCCTGAGGCAGTGTCTGCTAATAAGGGAAGCAGGGCGGGGGTACAAGCTGTGGGGTACATCCCATCCTACATGAGGACACAGGTTCAGGAATGCCCTAGGACTTGCCCAAGATCCCATAACTAAGGATTGCAGGGCTGGAATTTGAAGCTTACCTCTCTGGCTCCAGAGCCTGCAGCTATTATCTCTCTTAGACCAGTTGTATGCCATTACTGGGGCATTGTGCTGGACTCTGACCCTCACAGCTCACTCTCTGACCCTTCCAGAGCTTCTGAGAATGACCTCACATGCCATTTCTCTTCAAACTTAACTTGTGTCATGAAGAATACATACATATGGGAAAGGTCACTCCCCCAAAGCAGGCAGCTTAATGAATTTGACAAAGCAAACGCACCTGTGAAACCAGAAATCAAACCAAAAACCAGATCATGGCTGGCAACCTGGGCAGCTCCCCAGGCCCTCCTCGCAGATGCTATTACGATCCAGATTTCTAGATTTGTTTGGCTTGTTTTTGAATTTTGCATAAATGGAACCATAAGTGTGCACTCATTCTGTATTTATTCTTTAACTCAACTCATGAAATTCACTGATGCTGCTGTACATAGTTGTATGGTATGGACATGTCACGCTGGGCTTATTCTTCCACCCTGGATGGACACTTTGTGTTTGAATGGCACTGCTAGGAATGTTACTGTACCTGTCTCTTAGTGCCCATGTGAGTGCCAATATCTGGTTAACAAATGCCTTTTCTGCTTGTATTAGTTAGCTTTCCCAAGTCTAGGTACTTGCAACTTGAAGGAGTTTATTTTGGCTAATGGATTTCAGAGTTCTCAGTCCATGGTCAGTTAGCTCCAAGACAGGAACATTACGGTGGAAGGGTGTGGTAGAGAAAAGCCACTCAACTCATGGCACTTGGGGAGCAAAGAGCTGGGGAAGACCCCAAGAGGAAGGGGCCAGGGATAGTCCTCGAGGTCACACCCCTGTGATCCACTTCCTCCAACTAGGCCTCACCTCCTAATAGCCCATTCAGCTATGAACTCACCAGTAGGTTAACCCATCAATGAAGTCTGTGTCCTCACAATCCAATCATCCCTCCAGGAGTGTCTTTTTTTTTTTTTTTTTGGTACCAGAGATTGAACTCAGGTCCTTGTGCTTGCAAAGCAAGTGACAGAACCACTGAGCTAAATCCCCAGCCCACCTCTAGGAGTGTCTTAATATAGTCAAATTGGCAATCAAGATTAACTGGTGCATGGCTTAAGTTAGCAGAGTTAGTTTATGTGGCTTACAACCAAGCACTTTGTTTGATGTCGTTTAAGAGGAAGCTGAGATTCAAAGAGAGGGTCAACCACTCACCCAAGGTCATGTAACTAAGGTGTAGCCAAGGTGGACCAGAGCCTTAAGTAGGCTAATGTGAGTCCAGGAACAAATGTGCATCTCAGCCACCCGCTCAGGTGGCCTTGTGCTATTCAGTGGTTTAATGATACCCCTTGCCCATGATGAGGCTGGCTGGGCCTGGACGGACTGGGCAGGGACTACTGACCTCCAGCTGAGCTGATAGGGCTCAGAGTGGCAGCTGGGGGAGGGAGGGGTGGCAGCCAGTCCCAGGGAGTCTTCCTGGAAGGAGAGCCGTCCAGAGAGGAAGGGCTTCTGGGTTATGGTGATGCAGCACGGCATCTTTTCTTGTGGGAGGAGGGGAGCTTCCTTTCAGCAAAGAGGGCAAGCTTCTCAGCCAAGCCCAGCTGAGTTCTGTGAGTCACTGAGATGGTGGTGGAAAAAGGGATCTGTGATGGTTGATCTTGGTTGTCAATCTCACTGGATTGAGAGATCCCTAGAAAATACATAAGGCACTGCCATAATTTGGATCTGAAATGGCCCCCAAAGGCCCGTGTGTTCAAGGCTCAATCCCTAGGGCACTGCTAGTGGGAAGTGGTGGAACTTTTGGGAGAGGGGCCTCATTGAAGGAAGTCAGTCACTGAGAAATTTCATGGAGGGGATATTGGGACCCCAAACCTTTCCTGTCTTTCTTTACTTCCTAGCTACCATGCAGTAAACAGGTTTCCTCTGCTATATGCTCCTGCTATTATGTACACTGCCACCTACCACAGACCTAAAGTAACAAGCTAAGTGACCATGCACTGAAAGCTTTGACACTGTAAGGGAAAATGAAACTTTCTTCCCTTTAAGTTGATTCTTCTCAGGTGTTTTGCAACAGTGATGGAAAGTTAACACACAACTTCTGGGTATCCATGAAGATGGTTCCAGAGGTGGCATGTAGGTTAGCAAACTGAGTCAGGGAGACCCACTCTGAATGTGGGTGACACTGTGCAGTAGACTGGGGGCCCAGAGAAAATAAAAAATGGCCTCTGTCCACTGACACAGGCAGCCCCTGACCCAGAGCTGTTCCCATACACTCACCATGCAAATAGCTGATGGCACATGTGAGCAGAAGTCTTGAAAGGAAGTGCTTTAGCTGAATGGCTGGAGCAACATGCCTCCCTGACTCATCAGAATGGGGCTGGCTTCTTTGCACCTAGAGTGCTTGTAACACAGCAGTTCCCCCTGTTACTGCCACAGACCTCCACTAGAGCCTTCTGCAAATAGCACTGGAGTCAGATTAACTCCTCCAGAAATTGAGGACCAGGGCCCCCGAGCCCAAGAGCAAGCATAGAGATGAGAGGTGGCTGGCATAATGTTTGATAATTTGCTGAGGTTAAAAGAGAGAAATCAAATGTGCTGGCTGAGTGGGCTGTGATTCTAGCCCTTCCTTCTGACCCTTCTTGGAGCCTGCAGTCCTCCAAGTGTGACCTCTGACCAGCAGCAGCTGTGGTGCACCATGGAACTTGTTAGAAATGTTATAGTCAGTCTTTTATTGAATCAGAAATTCTACAGGTGGAGCTCAGCATTCTGTGATAGAATAAACTCTAGGGAATTCTGGTGCATGCTGAAGGACACTGGCATGGTGCAACTATATGAAGTGAGTATTAAAATCAATCTCATTTTATAGCTGAAGAAATAGAGATTCAGAAGGCTTGAGCTCAATGCCCAATGTTACACAGTTAGTAAGAGGGACTTAGTTATGATTAGGTGAAACAGTAAATAACAGAAATAGAATGCCAAAGAATCACAGACCAAATAAAATAGCTTACATTTCCTCTATGGTCCAAGACAACTGCTGGAGTTTCAACCATTATGTCTATACTCTAAGCAATAAAAAGGAGGAAAGAGAGAAAGGTCATTCCCTGTCCTTTTAAGAACACTTCTTAAAAATTTTATACGGCTTCAGCTTATATCCCATGAGGCACAAATTAGCTCACTGCCTCACCTAGCAGAGAGAGGCTAGGAAAATCAAATCTTTGTTCCAAGTGACCATGTAGAGTAGATACAACTTAGGGTTCTATCACAGTGTAAGAACTTTGTTACTGGGGACAACTGTGTAGCCTGTACCCACAGGTTGCACCTGGGAATCAAACCCAGAGCTGCTGATGTCACCATCAGAGATTATGTTTTTGTTTGTTATCTTTCTCTTCTCCTTTTAGAAGCTGTCTTTTTTCCCAGTGCCTAAGTAATGCATGCCTGACAAGTAGGAGACCTGTGTTTGAATCTGTATTCACTGAATACACATTTTAAAAAGATTAAATTAGGCCGAGTGTGGAGTCATGTGCCTGTAATCCTAGTACTGGGGGGACTGAAGTAGGAGGATCTCTGAGAGCTCAAGGCCTTCGTAGGCTACATAGTGAGTTCAAGGCCAGCCTGGGCTGCATAGTGGGACCCTGTTTCAAAAAACAAAAACAAACAAAAAAAGATTATGTTAGATAATACATGTCAGAGAGCTTTATTGAGGACCTGGCATAGAGTGGGCACTCAGAGGTTGCTGCTCCTCCTTTCCATGCTATTGAGATCTGAGATTGGCCTGACTTAGACTGGATGGGAAGAGAGGCATGGAGAGATCCCAGGATCTACACAGCACTGCCTCTCAGGACCTGGTATGTAGAACTTCTCAAAGGTTGCCATGAGATGTGGACAGCATATAAGGATGCAGATGCCATGAGGAGCTTGCTAATATGATTCTTCAAGGTAGCTCATCCTGAGTTTCCTAGGCCCAGGGAGTACTTTTATTTTTGCTTTTCTCTTTTCCTCTCTTGTTTGGACCAAGTTTGCTCTACAGAGCCAGTTTCTTCCTCACCTCTCATTTTTCAAATAAACCTTTTTGTGATTTTTGGCTTGTCTCATTCAGTTCTTTGTTCGAGACTAGAAGGACCTGCAATACATTTAACTGGCTGAGCCATTTCCAAAAGGAACTACCCAATAACACTTGCGAGTAGGGCCTGCTGAGCCCCCTGCCCACTCAGGCTGCCAATTCTGCTTATATCCAGGGATCCACAGTGAGGCCCTGTTCCTGACCTGGGCCTGGCCATGGGTTTTAAAGATAATCAGCACCACCATTTGATTGGGTCTGGACAGCACTCTAGGTACAGGCTGTGGAGCAAACAGCTTGGTAGAGAAACTCCACCCAAATCCAAGAGTAGGTCTCGAGAACAAAGCCAGTCCCCACTGCCATGTGGGGTATCCATCCTGTTTGTCACACCTGTTTTATTTAGGCTTGCCTGTCATTTGAGTTATTCCTTTGTCGGTATGGTTGCTGGTTCCGGGAACATGGTGACCTCACTTACGGCGCCCACCCCCGGTTCCTGGAGTTTGTATTTACAACTCCCCTGCTTTGCCTAACTGGGTCAGGCTGATGGAGCCTGGGAGGGCTGTTTCATTGGCTGCTGTGCTCTGCCAAATGGCTCACACAAATGCAGCCTCCCAAATCCAATTTAACATAAATCTTGACATTTGGACCAAGGCAAATGGGCTTTATTCAAACTCAAATGGTCTATTTGTTGAGCCACTGAGCAAACAGTAACCGATGTATTGTTCAGTTACAACTGTCCTAATTACACAGAAACATTAATTCTATGATTTTTTTCAGAGTGAAGCAAATTTTTAGAAAAAATTGGCCTCGTTTTTTTCAAATTCAGAGAGGGAAGGTGATGAGGGTTCATTTTGTTGATTGATAATGTAACCAGTCCAATTCCTGAATTTCTATTTGTCCTATCTCCCAGGGGTATTGTGAGGAGCAAAATGGAAATTCAGTGGTGTTTGTAGAAGTCCGTGGTGTGTAGCAAAACAATCTGACAACCTTAAGCAGCATTTCTCATTCTATACTCCACTTTGCAGCAGGGTAGTGACCTCCCTGGGGCCAGGGCCTGTCCCCTCACCAGCTTGTCATAGCCCACTCCCTTGTCTTCCTTTCTTTGAAGTGTCTTCTCAACATTGAGGTGGCAGCACACATCACCTTCTAGAGGAAGAGGTGTCTACTTGACCCTGCCATGGCCATCAGCCCTGCGTTTTGACTTCATCCCAGTCTTAACTTGATGATCTGTGCTTTCTGTTTTCTTCACCAAAGGAGTATCATCAGCTCCAAGAGCAAGGACCTCATCTGTGTTGTTCATAGCTGCATCCCTTGGGTCTAGAAGAGTGTAGGGCACTTAGTAGAAACAGAAGTAACTGTGTAGATTGAGAGACTGCTGGGGAGTTTGGTTTGGGAGCAAAGGAGAGAGTGATTTGGATAAGGAATTGATTTATGCATTCACTAAGTACCTGGAGCAGCACCTAGAGTCCTTGGGGTCCCTAACCTGAAACAGGTATCACAAAGTTTCCAGAGAAGATTAGTAGGAGAAAGGGGTAATTTTCAGTCATCAAATAACTGCCAGTAATGTGTGGGGTGTGGAGTTGCAGCAGCCTGAGGGTAAAACCAGGGTGCACACTAATGGAAATAGGCCATTCGCCCTGGGGCTGGACGGGGATAGTCCCTTAGTCACAGCCTCCTCTATCACCTCACAGAGAACAGCTCTGCCTGGCTTTCTAATACCTGCCCTTTACATCCTGTCTGTGGATCCACTCCTGGATTTTCTCAAGTAGCCTGCTCTCAGTGCCATCTCCCTGTCACCCTCTGCTTGGGGACCTGGCTCTCTGAGCAGCTGTGGCCACAGCAGAGCCTGGCCCTGCCTCTCCCTGAGCCCAGACTCAGGCTGGCCAGGCTCAGGTTGGACCTCCACATAGTGGGTGTCCTGGTTTTGTAGATAGGTAGGTTAATTAGATATCTTATAGTCAGACAGGGCCGGCCTTCGAGGAACCAACATGGAGGACAATTAAAACACATTCACTGAAAGCCAGCAATGTAAAACAAGAGGAAACTACCACACCCGTGTGCTTCCCCTAAGGATGAATAGCAGTGACTGATATTCTAAACAGGTATCAATCACCTGGGTGGGGGACAAAGATCTTCTAAGAAAGATCCCTGACCCACCCCTTACCACCAAAAATCCTTGCTCATTCTTTGTACACTTGCTACTTGACTTGTTTCCCCATTGGATCCCCATTTAATCAATATTACCTAAGCAACTATACTTGTAATCTTACTAGTTGACTATCGTTTTATCCCACCTTGAACCCACCTCACCTCATGGCTTTGTCCCATAAAACACCTTTGAGAAGTTGGGTAAGTGGGCAACCCACTTTCCGGTCCCCCTTCAGTCTCTCTTAGACAGAAGCTTTCTTTCTCTCGATAAATTTTTCCTATTCTTGACTTCTGTTTTTCATAGAATTCATTCTTTGATTTTAGAGAACACGAACTCACGTTTCGGACATCTAGTAGGTTTGGGAGTTACATCTCTTCCCCCTATATCATCTTGGAGATCTTCCACCAAGATTACTGGTTGGAGGTAAGACTTTTCTTTCATGGTTCTGACTTTGGTCTTTTTGCTTCATAGATTGTAGCTTTTTGTTTCATAGATTTCTGGTTGGTTTTTGTTTCATAAATTCTGGCCTTTGTTTTGGCTTTTGTTTCAAAAGTGTCTTAATTTTAAGTTATATGTTTTAAAATTCTTGTAAATTGCTTGTCTCTTATGATTGTCCTTTGTTAAAATTACATATCATTCTTGTTTTGCATATGTTGTGTTTGGACTTAGTTGCTTCAAAATGCTGTTAAATGGGTCTCTTATGAAATCGTACCAGATAAGACAGTTCAGTATATAAAAATATATACTTTTTGAGTTATTGAACATAGACAACAATATGCATTACAATCAAAATTAATCTTTGACGTCATTTTGATCAGTTAGCAACCTGGGAGGAAAGGAAGGTATGGCTTTAACTTTGATAACATTTATCTATAAGACAAACATATAAGACAATTTATGAAACTAGAGTGCACTCAAATATATTTGGCCAATTTGAATTATAACATCCCTTTTAAGTAAGACTAGTCAAAACTTTGTAGGTCAATTAACAGAGATCCCTTGTAATTAGAATCAGAAGGAATAAAAGCTCTTCATGCCTGTAAATGCAAACCCTTTATAACAAACTTGAAAGCAACTAGCAAACATACGTATTTCCTTGATAATTACTTTTGTATATCGTTTTATGTACGTAGGCCTTTTGGTCTTGTATATCTCTCTTTATCCTTTTAACAAGACAAACACACAAAATCCTCATATCAAAAGTATATTTCTTTTACTTTGTAGCCCTTTTAATATTTATCTTCCATCTCATTTATTATAAACCTTTTATAACTTGTTTCAGCTGTTAAAATTTTAAAGTGCCCCCCCCTTATTGCTTTTAGATTGTTATATTTTAAAACTTGACTGGCTGTCAATAGAACAGTAGTAACTTTGAGTTTTTTAGTTTTTTTTTAATCAACAAGATACAGAAAGGGCGCCCAGGGCGATGACATTTTTTGTTAGTACAGCCTGTCAAGTAAGTTGTTGTTAAGTAAATAGCCAGGACCAGGGGAGAATTATACATCCTTTTGTTCTGGGAAGTACCACTGGAGAGGGTTGAGGCCCCAAAACCAAGCAGGCACCTTAAAAGGCTCCTCTGCCTGTCTTCAAGGAATGAGGCACTCAGAGGGAGAATAAGGCAGGTGGGAAATAAGAGCCCTACCCTCAGGAGCAAGATATAGAGGGAAAGGTGAAGGAAAAATTGATCCTAAATAGGTCAGAAGACCATAAAGAAGGCCCAAGTTGTCGTGGGCAGAATGATCGACCCAACATTCGCTAATAGAAAAGGGTGAACCTAGCCAGACCACAGGACCACCTCAGTCAGCATCCTGACCTTAAGAGGGAGTCCAGGGGGCACTTTCATCAAGGGCTAATGCTCCCCATTCAGACAGAAAGGATCCTTACCTGAGAAACAGAAACAGGGAAGACTCAAGGTTGTCTTTGATGGGCGACTGGGACATTCCTATGACCCCCTCAGTGTCAGTGCCAAGATCATGGGGCACTAGAACATGTCAGGGGGTGCCTCCCCTATAGTCTGCCACTGAAGACGGGAGGGACCACAGCAAGGCCGTTCCACCGGAAGTGGCTATCTCGCTGGGGCCTCCAACTGTTATACTTAATTTTGAGAGATTATAGAGAATCACCACCATTCTGAGCCAAATTTGAGTCCTTTATTTTCAGCCAGTGTTTGAGAGGAGCTCATGCTGGAAAAACTCTCGACCAGGAAAAGTGGCTTGCTGGCTTCTTTTAAACGACTCTTCTAATTGGGGAGGGCTCAGGGAGAGGGGTAGCTCAGGTGGAATTTCACAGGATTAGAACTTTGCTAAGTTAGTGGGGGGTCAGGGGAAATTTCATACAGTTTAGTTGAAACAAAATATCACACAGGTACCAGAGAATCCTGTTTATAACATGTAGTTTCAGTGTGCTCTACCAAATGGGAAGGTGTAAAGGTAACATGTGGTTGCAGACTGCAGGATGTGGTGGTCTGCAATGCATTAATTGAGGAGACTCCCAAGGGGGTAAGGGAGGGAGGCAACCACTGGAAATCACTGGACTTTACACCAATGGAGTCAAGTTTGCTATCACACCATCACCATCATGACCACTATCATTGTCATGGTCACTACTATTATCACCATCGTTGTTATATCATTGTCACCATTGTTATCACAATCATTACAATCATTGTCAACATCATCATCACCAATATCACCATTTCCATGATCATCATCTTCATCACCATCACCACTGCTAACACTTTCATTGAGCCCTTCCTGTTTGGTAGGCAGAGAGCTAGGCACATTTGGGCTGATTTAATTCATTCTCACTAAAGTAGCCCTGTGAGGTGATGTGGTTAATTATCACCCTAGTTCACTCCTGAACAAATGGAGGTTGTATATGTACCCAGGTCACATGGCTAGCAAGTGGTACAGCTGAGATTTGAACCCAGTTTGCCTGGCTTCAGGATCTGTGAACATTTGGCCAACACCTCACAATGGGAGAGGGCAGAGGGTCAGAGCAAATACTCTTCCTCCAGTTTTCAGAATATGCTTTCTGTGATCCCCCACTTTCCCATGGAGGTCTGGGCCCAGAGAGAGAACAGCTGCCACTTCCTGGCTGCTTACAACTGGACCAAAGTGAAGACTTTAGTAAATTACCAGGAGTGGATTTCTCAGTTTCATCCAGTCCGATTCTGCTGCAGCCCAATGCCCAGAGCTTCTATTGTCCTGCCCCAGAAACAGCATGGAAACTCAGACCCCTAGCTGGGACCCAGAGGTCAGTGATGGATAGTCACTTTCAGTCACCCTCCAGACTCAGACTGTTAAATCCTGCTTTTCTGATTTTTCTGAAGCCAGTCACAGAATATCATATTGCACACTTTGTGGTTAAATTGTACAACATGCACGCTCACACACGCACCCTCCTTTATGAAAAAAGCCACTTAACAACATTAAAGATCTTTTAAAATTAAAGAGCACCACCAAGGAGGAGTTGCTGGTGCAGGCCTGTAATCTCTACACTCTGGAAGGCTGAATGAACCAGGAGGATCACAAGTTTAAGCCCAATCTGGGCAATTTAGCAACTTAGCGAGACCCTGTTTTAAATTTTTTTAAAAATGCTGGTGGTGGTGGCTAGGGATGTCACTCAGTTAAAAGGCACTAGCTACAACCCCCATTACTGGAAAAGAAAAATACAAATATATGACCAATCCATCAAATTACTCTTAAATTTATTATTCCATTAAAAGTCAAAGAGAGGGCCGGGGATTTAGCTCAGTGGTTCTACCTCCTGCCTCACAAGCACAAGATCCTAAATTCGATCCCTGGTACCAAAAAAAAAAAAAAAAAAAGTCAAAGAGAGCCACAGTCACAGTCATAGGGGCTAATAGCAAGAAACCTAGTCCAGCTCCCTATTTTTACCAATAAAGAGACAGATATGATAGGATTTTACAGAGAGGAAATAGAGGTAAAGCCTCTCACAGGGAAAGCTTCTTATTGCCCCTCTAATTCACTGTACATAGTCCAGTTTTGGAATTTTATCCACTGACAAAACCACTCTTTGCTTTATTCAGTCTCCAACAGAGAGAGTTTGGACCATTTCTTAAAGACTGAACAGCAGTTAAATTTTATCAATAAATTAAGTTCATCAGAAAAGTCACAAACAAGTTAATCACTAAAAATAGATTGAAAGTTCTTTAACCTATAACGTTTAACCAAAACTCAAATAGCAAATATCCAATGTATGTGCCACGCATTTACTATGATATTCCCACTCAGTCAAGAACAAAACCTCAGCTGTCAAAGCCATCTCATCTCATCTTTGTTCAGGGGGCTGCAGCTCATCAAAGAGAATGAGGCAAGGAACAAAGTGCAATAAAGAAGAAAAAGCACATGAAGAAACCACATCAATTGTTGATGATGTGGTTGGCAATCTAGATAAATCAAAAGAATGCATTAAAAACTGATTAGGCCTGGGGATGTATCTCAGTGGTAGAGTGCTTGCCTGGCATAAATGAGGTCCTGGGTTCCATTCCCAGTCACTCCCTTTGAGAAAAGAATCATTAGAAAATCAGAAGTCAGCCAGACATGGTGGTACTTTCCTATAACCCTGGCACTCTGAGAGGCTAAGGCAGGAGGATTGCAAGTAAGAGCCCAGCTTTGCTAACTTATATTTAGCAAGACCCTGTCTCAAAATAAAAAAGTAAAAAAAGGGGTAGGGATGTACCACAGTGTGAAAGTCCTGAGTTCAATCCCTACTAATACAAAAAAAAAAAAAAAAGGAAATGAAAGTCAAATGAAAAACATACAAAGACTTAGTGGCAAAACCCAATTTTCAAAGCCTACAGAAAAACATGATAAAGTAATGAAGTGATCATCATAAGCACTTGAACATTCTATGGCTTTATTGGTCAGTGTCTGTCTTAAGTGCTGACCTGAATGCTTTCTTAGCTTGGTGAGGCCACAGGAGTATGGGAAACAGCAAATCAAGTGAGTGAGTGAACAACTGAGTGATCAGCCCCAGGCCTTAGCACCCATGCTTTTTTTTTTTTTTTTTGGTACCAGGGATCAAACTCGGGTCCTTGCGCTTGCACGGCAGGCGGTGAAACCACTGAGCTAAATTCCCAGCCCAGCACCCATGCTTTTGAGGCCTGGATGTCTGTCCTGCTCTGCTCTCTCCCTCTGCCACTCCCCGACTCTACCCTTCCCTCTTGCTCCATCTCCCCCTACAGAACACCTGGCAGAGCCTCCTCCCTCCTGGAAAGTGGACTTGGAGAAAATGCTAAAACCCAGCCAGGCATAGCCAGGGCCATAGTCACATGAGGCAAAATGCAGGTGATGTCCTTCTGATCTAGGCAACTCTGAGTGCCCTGGGAAGAAATTAACATTGTAGAGGGAAAAGCAAGCTTATTAAGAGCAAGGGCCCCTGTGCGGAATGTAGGGATGTTCTCAGCCCCACGCAGTTGTTTGTGCTGCTGGGGAACAGACCCGAAGAACATGACCCAGGTCTTCCACTTGAAGTCGGCTTTGCTACGGCTGTTTGTAAATAAGCAGAAGAGATGAGTCTCGATTTTCCATTACTTGCTACTGCTGTCCTTCAAATTACCTTTGAGAACACCCTGTACAGAATTCAGGAAGAACCACTTTGCAGAGAAATGATTTCTAAGACACCTGTTCCAGCTGCTATTGCTGGCAACAGACCACTGCAAAAGGTGGCTGTGGAGAACAATCTTTTCATTGTGCTCATGGATCATATGGTTCAGGCCTCTGGACAGGTGTGGCAGGACTGGCTTGTCTGCCCCACTATAGCGAGGAAGCTGTAGAGGCCAGCAGTGACTTACTCACTTACTGTTGCTTGGATTCAGATATTTGGTGACTGGAACCTCAGGTGGGTGGTCAGATGGAACCCACCCCTGGGGCCTCTCTGTGCAGTTTCTCTGCAAGGGCTCCTCAAGGGCCTCACTGCATGGCTGCTGGTTTCCAGAGTGAGCATCAGGAGAACAAAGTGGAAGCTGTATCCCCTTTGTGTGTATGTGGTATATGTTAGCTTCCCATTACTATAACAAATACCTAAGAATACCTAATAAAATTTATTCAATGTATAAAAAAAATGGTTTATTTTGGCTCATGGTTTCAGGGATTTCCGTTCATGATCAGTTGCCCCACTATGTTTAGGCATGTGGGGAGGCAGCATATCATGGTGGGCAAAACTGCTCTGCTCATGAGGGAGAAGCAAAAGAGGAAGAAGTCGGGGTGTATTCACTTTTCCATTGCTGGGACAAGATACCTGACACAACTTACAGGAGGAGACGTTTATTTTGGCTCATGGTTTCAGAGGTTTCTGTCCAAGGCAGCAAGATTATGACAGAAAGTCATGGAGGAAAGTTGTTGATTTCATGGCAGCCAGGAAGCAGAACACAGGAGAAGAGGGCCAGAGATGAAGGGACCAGGGACCAAATATTGTCCCCAAGATCATGGCCCCATGACCTACTTTCTCTAGCTAGACCTTACCTCCAAATGGCTATGAAATCATCAATGGGTTAATAAATCAGTACCCTCAATCAAATCATCTCTCTAGGAGTATCTTAATACAGTCAAGTTGACAACCATGATTAACTGACACACAAGGTCCCACAACCCCCTTCAAGGGCACAACTTCAGTGACCTGATGACCTCCCCCTAGGCCCTACACCTCCCAGTAGCACCACCATGGGAACAAAGCCTTTAATGCGAGGGCTGTTAGGTGACAATCCAGATCCAAAGTATGGCATGATTTAAAAACACACACATAAGTTTTAGCCTCATTACCATTTTTAAATATAGTTTAGTAGTATTAAGTATATTCACATTGCTGTGAAAAACATCTCCAGAACTTTTTCATCTTGTAAATGTAAGATTCTGCACCCCTGAATAATAACTCTCCATTCTCCCTTTCCTTTGCCCCAGCAATCTCCATTCTATTTTCTGTCTTTAAGAATTTGACTACTTTAGGTAATTCATGAGTGGAATTGTACATGGTATGTCTTTTTGTGACTGGCTTGTTTCAATTAGCATAATGTCCTCAAGTTTTATCATGTTGAATCATGTGACAGGATTTCCTTACTTTTTAAGGCAGAATAATATTCCATTCTATGTGTATTTTGTGTATCTATTTGGGCTACGTCCCCCTCTGGGCTATTATGAATAGTGCTGTTGTTGAACATAATGTGCAATCACCTCTTTGAGACCCTGCTGTCAATTCTTTTGTATCTATGATCAGAAGTGGGATTGCTGGATCACATTATAGTTGATTTTTTTTTTTTTGGTACCGGGGATCGAACTCGGGTTCTTGCGCTTGCAAGTCAGGTGGCGGAACCACTGAGCTAAATCCCCAGCCCCTTGTAGTTGATTTTTAATATTTTAAGACCCTCCATTCTATTTTTCAGAGCAGCTATACCATTTTCCATTCCCAATCAACAATGCATAAGTACTCTAATTTGTCCATATTCTTGCCAGCATTTATTATTATTTGCTATTTTTGGCAAAGGGGTTGTTGTTTTTTCTTTGTTTTATTTTCTGACAGTGGGGATGGAACCCAGAACCTTGTATATGTTAAGCATGAGATCTACAGCTGAGCTACATATCCAGACTTTATTTTTTTAGTAGAAGACATTCTAGTGGGATGACTTTGCACTAGGGTGACGTTGGGTGTTTTGATTTGCATTCCTCTGGTGATTAGTGATATTGGACATCACTTCTTGTATAGTACTTCTTGGCTATTTGTCATTTTTATTTATTTCTATTTTTTATTTGTCATTTTTAAAGAAATGTCAATTTAATCTTTTTGCCTTTTTTTTTCAGTGCTGGGGATGAAACTCAGGGCCTCATGAAGGTTAGGCAAGTACTCTGCCATTGAGCTATACCCCAAAGCCCATGCCCATTTTTAAATCAAATTATTTGATTTTGTTTTTGTTGAGGTGTTGGAGTATTTTGAATATTCTTGATACTAACCATTTATCTGGTAAATGATTTTCAAAACTTTCACCCATTTCATAGATTGCCACTGCACATATATCCACCAAGATTTTTTCAAACATACTGTTTCTTGCCCTCATTTTTTTATCAGCTACTCTTGCTCCTCCTGGTCATCAAGGTTTATCATCTCTACCAGTTCCATGACTCCCTCCTCGGCTTGCTGGTTCCTTTGCATGAAAGACCTAAGGCAAGCTAGGGGTAGTCATAGCTTCAAGTTCACTGCCACCCTTACTATGTCTCCTGGTGTAAACAGCCCTTCCCTGCATCCCTCACCAGGAACCAGGACTTCAGCTCCAACAGAGCCTCATATTGTGGAAACGGGATGCACAAATAAAAAATAAGTGGATCCATAGGCATAATGGTGAGAAGGACAGACTTTTTTTTTTGAGACAGTGTCTCACTATGGAGGTCAGACAGGTCTGGAACTCACTATGTAGCCCAGGCTGGCCTCGAACTCACAACAATCCTTCTGCCTCAGCCTCCTGAGTGCTGGGATTACAGATGTGCACCACCACACCCCAGAAGGACAGATTTTATTTCTATCCATTGTTTCTTTTGAATTTCATTCTAACATTTGGAGACAGAGCACTATATTCCATAGCATTATATTATGCCAGATACTTTTAGATAATGTAATAGATGGTAAAGTCAATGGATTCTGTGATAATGTGCTTATCTCACTTGCTATAATTTGGATCTGAAGTGTCCCTCAATGGCTCATGTCTTAAAGACTTAGTTGTCAGCCTATAGCACTATTGGGAAGTGGTGGAACCTTTAGGGGGTGAGGCCTAGTGGGAGGAAATCAGATCACTGTGGACATGTCCTTGAAGGGGATATAGGACCATTACTCCTTTATCTCTTCTTGTTTCCTGACCATCCATCATGGACTGAAGCCATGAGTCAAAATAAATCTTTCCTTCTTTAAGTTGATTTTGTCACAGTGCCAGAGGTCTGACAATCACACCATTATTGCACCTCCTTTGCTGTAACTGGGTTCGTTGTCTAAGCCCTATTGCATGTGCTGTCCTGCACGGGTCAAGCATTCTATGCCCTTCAGATACTAGTTCTGGCAAAGAATCCACAGTCAGAGAAGAAAACATGTAACAAGAACTGCTTCCCTTTCCAAGCTGGAAGAACTCTAATATCATCATCCTGATACCACGTGCTCTTCAAAGAATGATGCCTTATGCAGCACTCATCACTGTCCCCTGCTGCTGGCAAGCTGGGCATTTACCAGCAGCTGTAGCTGGGTAAGTTTTGAGGAGAAGGAGCCCATGCTATTGGTCAGTGCTTAGCATCTGTGCCCCTCACCATGACCAGTCCAGTCACAGGCCCTTGTCACCCTTGGGGTAGTAGAAGTGAGAACCTGCCTGACATTTACAGGACAAGCCACCTGTCCACTGCCTGCCCAAGTGACTCCTCTGTGGTGGATGCTCTCTGGGGGCATTTTGTGAGTCACAAAGTCCCCAACTCTTGATGCCCACTCCCATAGATACAGCAATATTTGCTAATAGAACATGGAGCTAGAATTGATGACTTGGGACTTTTTAAAGGAAGCTAGAAATCAAAGTCTTTTTTTCCATTAACTTCATCGGTACATCTTAGGTATACAATAGTTACATTCATCATTGGGATCTTGTACCTTTACGTGATGTATCTTGATTCTTATTTTTTTCCCATTCCCCTGCCCTCCCTTCACCCCCTCCACCCTTCCCTATTGACAAAGCCTTTGTTTTCATTCTTTCCTTTTCTCATATTTTTTTATTTCCTTTCTTTCCTTTCCCCTACCCCTCCCACTTCCCTTACCCCTTTGGAACTTTTCTTCCTATTTCACACTATCAATTATACATTTTGATCCTTATTTACACTTTTAGTTTTTCGCATCAGAGAAACTATTTGGTATTTACACATGTGTGTCCTATTTATTTCACATAGAGTATGGCCTCAGTGTGCATCCATTTAGCTATAAATGTCTCTAGTTTCTCGTTCTTTATGGCTAAGTAGTACTCCACTTTATAAAAAAAAAATCCACATCTTTATCCAGTCTCCAGTTGATGGGCAATTGGGCTGTTTCCAAGTTTTAGCTATTACAAAATGTGCTGCTATAAATATGGGTGTTCATATATCACTGTGGTATGACTTTTTTAAACTCTTTTGGGAAGATAGCCAGCAGAGGAATAGTTGGGTCAAATGGGACCTCTAATCCTAGTTTTTTGAGGTATCTCCATATTGGTTTCCACAGTAGTTGCACCAGTCTGCACTCCCACCAATGATGAAGAAGGGTTCCTTTCTTCCCACAACCCCTCCAGCATTTGTTATTGGTTGATTTCTTGATAGCAGCCACTCTTTTGGGGGTGAGATGGAATCTCACTGTTGTTTTCATATGTATCTCTTGAATGACCAGTGATGTTGAACATTTTTTCATATATTTATTTGCTGCTTTTACTTCTTTGTCTGAGAAATGTCTGTTCATTTCAGATGCCCATTTTTGAATTGGGTCTTTATATTTGGGGAGTCTGATCTTTTTTGAGTTCTTTGTATATTCTAGATAATAGACCTTTGTCTGAGGAACAGCTGGTAAAAATTTTTTCCCACATTGTAGGTTGTCTCTTAGCTCTGTTGGTGGTTTCTCTTGCCGTGCAGAAGCTTTTTAATAAGATGAGATCCCAGTTCAAAGTCTTTTTGATAACATCTGTCAATTCGTTTTAAATTCTCTGAACCAAATAGTATGTTTTTTTTTTTTTTTTTTTTTTTTGGTACTGGGGATAAAACTCAGGACCTTGCACTCACGAGGCAGGCGCGGTGCCACTGTGCTAAATCCCCAGCCCAAATAGTATGTGTCTTTAGTCTATTATTAAGCTCCATGAGAACAAGGACTTTGTGTTGTTTAGTGCTGTGTCCCAGAATCTAGTGACATCCAGGAACTATTTGTCAAATTCACGTTGAGGGACAAGGATATAGGTCAGTGGTATAGCACTTGTCTGGCATGCACAAGGTCTTGAGTTCCTTCTTTATCACACACACACACAATTTTGAATGAATATACCACTTTATGCTCTTTTCTGTAGTTGGAGCTATTTTTCTCTAAGATCTTCTCCTGTTTTCCCTTTGCCTACTGGACCATTTCAAAACTTAGAACAACAACTTTGGGGGAGGCAATTTGGGAATTTTAATGGCTTATTTTTTAGTTCCAGAAAGAAAAACCTAGTCATGCTCTTGAACATAATTTCTCATCTTCTCTTCCTCACGTGTGGCTGGATATTTAGTCCGTAAGCTCACATGGCCAAAACTGGGCTGTGCATTTCTGTTTTTAGCAGTGTGTGAGGGTGTGGTGAAATGTCCTTCACAGTCCTTCTGAGTCTCAGGGATTCACCCAGCTTACAAGGGGCAGTTTATGCTTTGCTGCCTGCACTTCAGGCCTTCAACAAGGTGCCCAAGGCCAGGGAAGTAAACACAGCTGTGACGATGGCCAGGAAAAGGTCAGCAGAAGTCATTGTTCCCAATGACTTCTTAGAGTAACATGGTCTCATACTCTACTGGTTATTTAAACTTTGATGAGACAAGGGTAGAGGAAAGAGTATGAGAGCAAGGATCATCAGTCTGTCAATACTCGCTCTAAACAGCCATCCTCAGACTTGTAGACAAGGCAAGATTGCCAAAGGCTCTGTCTTCTTTCCATGTGTGCCCCTTCCCACCACCCAATACGTGGAGCTCAAACCCAGGTCTGCTGCCCTGGAGTCTGTGCTGGCCATGACTCTGACACAGAGCTGTGTGTGGCTCACTTGTGTGCACAGCTGAGTATACAGATGCAATTAATTTTGGAAATAAAATACGTACCTTTTCCCTTTGGAAGAGAGATGTGACCAACAATAAATAATTTTTCCTTTTTAGAAAGTTGAATAGGGCTAGGAATTTAGCTCAGTGGTTCCGCTGTCTTCCTCGAAAGCTGAAGGACCCGAGTTCGATCCCTGGTACCGAAAAAAAAAAAAAGAAAGAAAGAAAGTTGAAGAGATTGAAATAAGATTTCAGGACAGCTCAAAAATAGGAATCTGGCCTGGTGTAGTGACACACATCTGTAGTACCAGCTCCTCAGGAGGCTGAGGCAAGAAATTGTTAAGCCCAGAGTTTCAAGACCAGCCTGGGAAAGACCCTTCTCAACAACATAAATCCCAGAGGAAGTGAAAACAGCTTCATTTCAATAAAAACAGTGCCCAAAGTCTACCTGCTAACATTATGGTTCTTGAAAATCTATAAAACCTTGATCTATTACTGGCCTTTTGTAGGAATTGACTATATTTTTCTTTGGCTTGCTTTTCTTTTTTAAACATTTTTTTAAATTGAAAACCATGTTGTAAATATATATCAGCTTATAAGGGAGGCCATTGTAACAACAAATTATTAAGAGAAAAAATAAATTATAGAACAATATGATCTCAAATTTGTTTAAAAAGACTCATAAATATTTGAAATATAGGAGAAGATCAGAAAACAAAGTGTTGAGTATGGATATCTCTAGGTTGGTGGGGAATGCTTTTATTTTCTTTTGTGTGCTTTTTTGTACTTTCCCTCCAAAATACTCCCTTGATCATGATGGGGTTGGTGTTTTGTTTTGGTTTTTTTGCTGTTGTTCAAGATTTCAAAATAACAAATATTACTATATAAGTTAAAAAAATTCTTTAGAACACCTCTCATTCCTTTCACGGAAGCCAGGCATGATGGTACACACCTGTAATCCCAACACTTGGGAGGCTGAGGCTGGAGGACCACTGCAAGTTTGAGGCCAGCCTGGGCTCCATAGTGAGTTCAAGACCAGCCTGGACTACATAGTGAGACACTGTCTCAAAACAAAACAAAACAAAATCTTTGAGGAAATTATCATTATGGGTGCATATGAGGTCTAGCGATAGAATGGCTCTTTTTCTCACTCAATAAGAAGCCAAGACTCCGGTTTATGCAACTGTTTAATAATACTATGAGAGACCAAACCTTTCTCCCTATTTGTTTTATTTATTTATTTATTTATTTATTTTGGTACTGGGGATTGAACTCGGGACCTTGCACTTGTGAGGCAGGCGGCGGAACCATTGAGCTAAATTCCTGGCCCTTTTTCTCTATTTGTATTCTGCTGCTTTTGTACTTAGTGGTCTTGTGGTATCAAAATGGCTATGCTTCTCTGGGCATCCCATTCACATTCCATCAAGAAAGAAGGGAGAAAGTAACAGCCCCAACCATATCTATTTATCATTTTCTCCCCCTGGAAAAGATGAAAAGTTTTACTGGGGATCGAACTCAGGACCTTGTACTTGTGAGGCAGGCCTGCACCACTGAGCTAAATCCGAAGACCTGAAAGATGAATGTTTTTCTGGAAACCATTCAACCTATTCCTGCTCTCAATGGCTAGGTCCTATGGCCACCTCTAGTTGAATCAGTCATTGACCAAGGTGAATGTGATGATTGTAACTAGTACTTCTGTTTCATATTTCTTCTCCTGGCATTGGAGTGGAGTTTGAATACAACGTAAGAAGGCAAAGGAGGATATTTGGCCCCAAAAGAGGTCAAAATGTCTCTATCGGTGGTGTAGATTAATGAAACTTGTCTCCTTACTCACTCCCCTACCCCACTCCAACATCTCAGCATCAGCCACTACATCTCATGCACCACATGCCTGTGTGGCACTTAGGGGGGGAATTGCCAAATGAGGGGTAGGAGACGGCAGATACTGGGTGGCCTCAGGTTAGCTGGCCAGGGCACCAGAGGCAGTACAAACAGGGGCGAGGTTTGGAGAGGGAGCCCTCCGTGTGAGGATTCAGCACAGACTCTTAGGAGGAGGAACGGGGTCTCAAAGGATACTACTCCCCCCACCCCGCACTCTCCCTCAGGACTTATTAATTTTGCTTGTAGATTTCTTAGTCATTGAGAAACAACTTCCCTCACTTCTGCAGGCTCTTTTGCACTTGATTTACTTTGTAGAGATTTTTGCCACAGGGTGGTTGAGCCAGTTTGGATCTCAGCTTTAGTTGTCAGGGGATTTTGTTTCTCATCTGTATGCTTTCGGCTTCTCCATCTGAGCTGTGCCAGGTCTGCTTCTGCTACATCCTTCTGTCAGATGTGGCCTCACTTTCCCTTGGATGATGCTTCTACAGCTGTCATCTATTTTATCTATGTGTTCTATTAAAGTATTAAGGGCTGCTATTCTACCTTGTGCATTTGCTCTTCCCACCCCTTCTGCAGGAGGCTGAGCTAGCTGGTCTCCTGGGAAGGGCTACATCCTCAGACCAGCCTCAGTGACATCTGCCCGTGAGACTTGAAGAGTGACGGCAAACAAATACCTGTACTGAGGAAATTAATTCTTGGCCAATGCTGACAAATCTCGTCACTTGTGGAATATTTTGTTTTTCCCACAAGATGTAAAACTTCCTGAGTCAAATATCACCCATCCTCCATCCCCCATATCCTCACAGCACCTAATAACATGGTCTTACACAAAGCAATGGTTCTATAAATATTTTTTTTTTTGTACTGGGGATCGAACTCAGGACATTGCTGTGTGTAAATATTTATTAATAGCTTAATCTTTTATCCCTAAACCAGAGTTAATACCAATGATGATGACATTGTGAGTCTGACTGCATATGACACCAAAACAAGAGCTGATATGTGAAGAGTGCAGGAAAAAGATGCAAAACACATCTTCTACTTGCTTGAACTAATCTCTGATTGTCTTTTCCTACACTGATGGCTAATTTGGAAGTGTGCATGTAGACAACTCCCAAGCTGTATGGACAAAGGACATAAGAAAAAAAGAACAGGAAGTAACAAAATCACACTTTTAACTCAGTTTACTGGGTGCCCCCAGAGCTTCAGACCTTGTCAAACACTGCACACACAAGCCCTCAACCCCATAGTGACACCTGAGATGGGAGTAGTGCTGAGATACTCAGATATAAGGTCACTATTGTGGTTTGGATAAGTGTCCCCAAGAATCTATGTGTTGGAGGCTTCATCTGCAGACTGTGGCACTATTGGAAGGTGATGGAACCTTTGGGAGGTAGGAGCCAGTGTGAAGAATTTAGGTTATTGGGGGCAAGACCTTGAAGAAGATATTGGGACCCTGGCTCTTCTTTCTCTCTCTATGATCCTTTACTGCTATGAAGTAATCTGCTTCTTCCACTGTGCACTCCCACCACAGTGTGCTTGCCAGCACAGGGCCAATGCAACAAGGTCAAGTGACCATGGACTGAAACCTCTGAAACCATGAGCCATATTAAGTCTTTTTGCCTTATACATTGACTATCTCAGGCTTTAGTTATAATGATGAAAAGCTGTGACTAAGTCACAGAGCAGGCACTTGGTAGATGTGGCCCTTCTCCTGACCTGTTCCTTGGGGGTCACAATTCCAGCCAGTACTCTCTGCAGCCAGAGACAAAGTGATGACTAGTTTCATTGTATGGATTTCAGCCTACTCCCACAATTTCCTAATTTACTCTATTCTTTTATCCCTGCACCACTGAGCATACTATAAGGAAACAAAACTGTCACTTAGGAAACTATTGTCCTAAGCTGCTCAGGCTTCTATAACAAAAGACCAGAGACTGAATAGTGTATAAAGAACAGAAATTTATTACTCACATTTCTGGGGGCTGGATTCTGTGATTGTGCTGATATATTCAGTGTCTGGCAAGTGCCTATTTCCTGATTTATAGATTCACCTTCTTACAGTGTCCTCACATGGTGGAAGGGGCAAAAGAGCTTCCTGGGGTTTCATTTATAAGGGCACTAATCCCACTCATGAGGGTTCCACCCTCATGATACAATCATCTCCTAAATTCCCTGCCACCCAATACCATCACCATGGGGGTTAGGTTTTCAACACAGTAGTTGGGGGTGGGGAAGACACAGACACTCAGACCAGAGCAACTAGCTTGGCTCCAACACACAGTCCCAGGGCCAATTTGGAGGCTGCTGCTGGCTCCTAGGAGCACCAGCCTAATGCTGATTTTTTTTCCTCCTTTCCTTCTGGGATGACAGCTAATTGGAGGCTGGACAGTCACCGAGGGGCCATAAGCTTGGCTGTCAAGGAGTTTTCAAAAGATGTCCATGAATTTCCAGTGCAGGAAGCTACTCCACTCCCTGAGCTGGGGACAGCTCTTCCCACACTTCCTTCTTTCCCTGCAGTTGCCAGGCGGTTACATAAGTAGTGCCCCCTGCCAACTGTCACCAAAGCCACCTGGAAACTCAAGATGTATGCAAAACAGCAAAAGCTTGGCAGAGGTTCACTGAGGTTTGCTCCAAGCCCTCTCATTACTATCAGCCCTGAATTTTTGAAAAGCAGGAAAAACAACAATGTTCATTTTTAATGTGCTGAAGAGGTGACAGGCTAGAAATGGCAACATTATCCCCTGAAATCATTTATTCCCTTGGTCTCTGATTTCTTCCCAAGGCCAGGATCACACACTGATTCTTTTCTTTCTTTCTTTTTTTTTTTTTTCTTCGTACCAGGGATTGAACTCGGGACCTTGCACTTGCGAGGCAGGCACTGGAACCACTAAGCTATACATCCCCGGCCCACACACACTGATTCTTATTTCTGTGTCCCAGCTCTCCTACCAATGGGCTGCAGGAACTTAAATAAGTCATTTGGCTTCCTTGGGCCTCTGCTTCCTCATCTGAAAAATAAGGGAGACCATCCTCAGGTGCCTCCATCTGGAAGCTCCCTTCCTCCCCTCTGTCTGGCACAGAGGCTGCCATAAACCTGGCACGAAGTTGTGCCTACTTAATGTGCGGACAGGCTGAACTATTTTCTTACAGTGCCTACAATCACACTGTTTGAATGAGGAGTGACTATGTGACCCCTAGATTCATTCTGCCAGTGTAAAATGGTTGCAAGGGTTCCCTTCCCAAGTCACCAAATTCTAGTTGCTCCTTTATGGAGCCCCTTGTCTATCTCAGTTGTGGCACCCTCACGAAAGGGGAAAAAAAGGTGTCAGTTTCCTGATCTGCAGGTGAGAAAAGTGTACTAAGAAGTGAAGCAACCAAGTACTATAGTGTCCTAGACGGTACAGCTGTGTCCTCTGCTTAACATGCTTTAAAGACCAGGGAAAGGATGTCTGGGGTAAGGGGTATTTGGCTTTGCACCACCCCAGCAGCTGACACCAGGCCAGTGCCTGCTTGGGAAAACCTAGCTGTAAGAAGGCAGAGCTTCTTTTGGAATTTCTTGTCTGCCCCTTTCAGCCCTATATCTTCAGGCTCTGTCCCCTCTTTCCTCACACTTCCAAGCAAGCTGGATCAGCTAGAAAGCCAGAAGAGCAGCAGGCAGCAGCCCTGCCTAGAAGGCAGGTGGCAAGACAAGCGACGCATGTTGAAGAACAAAGGACAGGACAAACACAGCTGACTGCTCTCAGCATTTCTTCCATTTTTCAGCTTGCAACTTGCTGCCTTCTATACCTTCAAAGATTCTGAGGATCTGTGGCTACAGGCAGGGATGTCCCAAGAAATACCAAAGCTCAGCACCGGTGCTGAGACTTTGTTACCTGTAGGATGCTCCAAGTCAGCACATGTCCTGGCCTCTTCTGCATAATTTTTATTTTTCTTTTTATTTACTTTAACTCTTGGGTGCTATGGATTGAACCCAGGGTCTTGCAAGTGCTTAGAACATACCCTGCAACAGAGTTACACCCAAACCCATCACTTCTAACCATAATTTTGAAACTGGAATTAATAATCAAGAGTCAAAAAAGACTGACAATAAAGACTGATTAACCATAAGGTTTAAAAAAAAAGCAACTTCTAGAAAAAGCAAAGAGTAAAGAGTGAGAACAAAAAAATAACTGTGAGAAGGATACTTTTTTAAAAAAGATTCACAGAAGGGGTGAAGGTTGAGGCTCTCCAGGAGCAGCTGGTAGACAGAAAAAAATAAAAACCTTGCTTCACAAATAATTTGGATAAAAATTACTTGATAAAGAGATCAGAAAAAAATATGATCTCAGAGCAGTAATGAAGCATTTTAGACAAAAGCTAGTTCCTAGAAAGGATTGCCTCTCACTTGTATTATATCAAAAGCAGTTGGTAATTCAAAGGGCATCTGGTAGAGGTCTGGAGAAAAAAAATCACAAAAAGAAGGAATAGGAACTAAAAGAAAATTTTCTGAGTCTAAAGAAATAGCCCAATTTGTATGCTGAAATGCCCCAAAAAGAATGCTTCTGAGAAATGAAGCCACCAACACAAGCAAGTTGAGAAATTGGCCGTAATGGAGTATCTTTCAGCAAGGAAAGGGTGATTGAAAGGACAAAAGAAAAGGAAATCAAATGGAGTTCAGAGAGAGAAGAAAGCCAGGGTAGAGCTGAGGAAAGGGCTTTTGTCTGAGGTTTAAGCAAGGAGTCATTGCCTGAGGGAGCTGATTCCTGGTATGCATTGCACTGCCTTTGGCCCGAGCCATGATTGTTGCCCTTTTTTCCACTCAGAAAAACAAAAGTATCATGTAGCTTTTTCCACCTGCCCAAGGCTCTAGATAATGAAAAGAAAAGAATGAATTGCATGTAAGTGTATAGCTTTGATGAAAAAGCCCCTGAGCACACAATGACATGATTGGTTTAACAGGCCCCACACCATTTGTCTGACGGAGAAAGAGCTATTTTTGGACCTCACGTAGCAGAAGTCTATCACAAGTGAGCTCATAGGTATTGGTGATGCAGGTCCACTTTAAACAGCTGAAGGCTCAGTTCTGGATGCAAGCTGATTTCTGTGTTTGCTTCCAATGGAGTAGTTTCAAGCTGGAATAGAGTTTACTATGTGCCAGGCACCGTTCAAAGTTCTTTTCCTATAATAATTCTGATAATCCTCATAGTAGCCCCAAGAGATAGGTATTTTTATGATTGCATTTTGCAGATGAGGAAGCCATGGTACAGAAAGGTTAAATAATTTACCAAAGGTCAGCCAGAGAGGGGCAGAGCCTGTATTCCATGTACCAAACCCCCATGTACCCACCATCATAT
This sequence comes from Heterocephalus glaber, assembly GCF_000247695.1. The sequence continues at coordinate 3,938,783 of NW_004624849.1, read as the reverse complement.
TTGGCAATGGCTTATATTTTTCTTATTTGCTTCAAGTCTTATTATAATTTATGAAAGAAAGGAAACAGTACACAGAAATTTTCTGTGCCTGTTATACTACAATTCTGAGTTTTATCCCCTTGTGCAGGAATGGGGGTGTTCATTCCAGTTTCTTTTTCAAATACATATATGTGTGTGTGTGTGTGTGTGTGTGTGTGTGTGTGTGTGTGTCTTATATCTAGGGACAATATATAGTGCTGTTTTCATATTTCAAACATATATATAATGCTACAGTTTGGATATCTGTCCCCCAAAGGCCCATGTATTACAGGCTCAATCCCCAGCCCATGATGTTATTGAGTGCTGGTAGAACTTATCTGAGGGGAAGTTAGAATACTAGGAGTGTGCCCATAAAGGGGACTGTGGGACCCCAGACTCTTCTTCCTTTTTCTCCTTTGCATTCCAGCCACAAGGTGAACGTTTTGGCTGTATCTTGCATTCCCTCCCAAGATGTACTGCCTTACAACTGCCCCAAAAGCAAGGGACCAATGACCAAGGACTGAAACCTCAAAAACTGTGAGCTAAAGTTAATTTTTCCTCTTTTTAAGTTGATTTTGTTCTGCATGACTAATCATTCAACTCAACACACATGCATGCAGTTTCTACAGATCAGAATACTCAGCTATGTTGTTATAGTAACAGAAACCAAACACATGTAAGTTGTGATACACCAGGTAAAGTAGTAACCTTTGTGCCACTTGCTTTTCACTCCATTTCTGACACAGGGCTATGTGCTCTGCTTAAGTTGATGGGAACCAATCTCTCTGCACCATCCAGTTGTGCATATACCAGCCACACTGGCCCCTGAGCACTTGAAATATGGATAGTGCAAATGTAGATGTGCTATAAATACAAAACACATGTAAGATTTCAAAGGCAGTATGAAAAAGAAGTAAATAACTAATGATTTTAATATTGGTTATGCATTGAAATAACATTTTGGATGTATTAGGTTAAACAAATGTTATTAAAATTAACTTCATTTGTTTTCTTTTTTAATTTTATTTTTTTGTTGTACTAGGGATTGAACACAGAGCCTTCACTCTGACCTACATCTCCAGTCCTTTTTATTTTTCATTTTGAGTTAGGGTCTTACTAAGTCACCAAGGCTGGGCTTGAACCTATGATTCTCCTGCCTCAGCCTCCTACAGTGCTGGGATTACAGGTATATGCCACCATGCCAGGCTAAGATGATGTTTTAGTTGCTTTAATTGAAGGTGTATTTTTTTAAACTATCAGTCTGGATTTTGTTAATTGGTAAAGGAGAAAGCCATACATTTGAATACTAAGAGGCATTGATATTTACCATACACAGATATTTATTCCAAGTGTTTTATAAGTTTCTTAGTCCATTGTGTGCTCTATAACAGAATACCAAAGACTGGGTAATTTATATTGAACAGAAAATCACTTTTCTCCCAGTTCCAGAGGCTGGGAAGGCCCAAGGACCCACATCTAGTGAGGTTCTTCTTGCTGCCATAAGATGGCAGAAGGCATTGCATGAAGAGAGAATAAGAAAGGATCTAACTTGCTTTTATAACAAACCCACTCTCTTAATAATGATTCCCATTCCTGTGATGGCATTAATCTGTTCATAAGGGCGGAGTCCTGGAAACCTAATCACCCACTGAAAGCTCCTACCTCTCAACTTGGGGATTTAGTTTCTAATACATATATGAACTTATGGGGGTACATTCAAACCACAGCAAAACAGGATAAACCGTCTAGTCTTCCTGCAAAGTTGCATGCTTGTACAAAGTGAGGGACAGTGAAGCAACTGACTAAAGTCATAAAACTTCAAAGAGGCTGAGTTGGGATTGGAATCAGGCAGATTGGCTCCAAAGCCTGACTTTTAAAGCACTAACAGGACAGGGTCCTATGAGAAATAGCATAAATTTGCCTAAGAAAGCAACAGCCATATCTTTTAACTTAGTGAAGTCTCTAACAATACATTCTCCACACATTTCAATGGAGTATCTGGCTTTTTTTTTTTTACTTCTAGCAAAGAGGCTATAAAGACACACATTTTCTGCAGCAATTTCTGCCTTAATGAAACCAGCATAGGCAGTATTTTTGTGACATCCACTTGCAATGTTATAAAGCTAGCTTTACTCTTTTCCACTAATTATATTAACTATTTTAGGGCAAATTGTCAATGGCTGTGATACTTGTTCATCCTTCCAACATTTTCAACTTGTTTTCTTTAGCCATATCTATTTATACCTGAAGTGTTTTCATTTTTAAAGAGATGTCTTCATTATTCTGCCAACGATAAAATTGGGGCTTGTAATTAAGTTATAAAACACATTGAGAGGGAAACGATGACGTGTGGTTGTCATGGGGATATTATTGATGACTATTGGATTGCTTTTCTAATTCTGAGCAAAAATACACTTTTAACATTTCGAACCATAAAGTTACAGAACAGAAAGGAACCTAAGGTCTCCTAAATGTCACTTTAGACCATAGACTTGGTGTCAGGCAAACCTTGTGATGATGTGACCTTGGGGTGGTACTGTAAACATTGTAAGCCTATTTCCTCATCTATAAAATGGGGATGCTGACATCTACTTTCAAGGGCTCTTTGAGATAGCAATTGTAACTGTTCTTTAAAGCTACTTTTATTCCATAATAGTTGTGGTAGTTACTATTTTTGTTACTTCCATTCTGCTATCATTATATCCCCAGATGATTCCAAGAGTGTACAGGCCCCTTTCTCCTCCATTCTCTACCAGAACTCTTGAGCTCTTCCTGTAGTTCAAGGTTAGAAGGAATAAAATACTGCAGTTCTCTCTCTCCATTTGCTTTTCCCTCTGGGGCAGTCTGGGCAGCTCTGGCTGAAGAAAGCTATGATGAGCTCCTTAACTACAGCACATGTCCCCTTCCCCACGAATCTGCTCCACGTGCCCCTCCCAAGCCCCTGAAAATAGCAGCATCAGATGCTGTCCTTGGGATCTGCCACCATGCCCTGAAGTGCTCTGTTCACCTTACTTACTGAATGTGGGCTTCCTTGCCTCTCTTTACTGCCATGATGATGGCCTGAGGAAGATCAAGCCCAACCAGCTAACAATTTTCCTAGCTTGTGTCTTCTGCACATTCACCAAGCTTAGGATAGCTGTGCCCGTTGCTGGAAATATGTAATACAGCCTTCATATCGCACTTGTTTTGAGAAGCACAAATACAAACCTATCAGAAGTCCTCCTCTTTGGCCCCAGGATTCTAAAGGGTCCTTTTGGGGTTAACTATGTATGTGAAATCAGAACGTACTAGTTAACTCACCGGAGGCACTGAACTAAGTAAGATTTTAGAGATAAGGAAACGTGGACCTAAAAGCTTAAGGAACTGACCCAAAGATAATGAGGGTATCTGATGATCTCTTTCTTCTAGCATAAATTGATTCCTGGTGTGAATCCCTTCTGCCTTGTATTGAAATTCCCTACATACACATCTAGCCAGCCAGCCAGCCAGCAGATGCATACCAATGCTTGTTGAGTTGAATTATTATTTTCTCCCTCTGCTGCCATGTGGAACTTGGAGAGCACAATTTACTTGCTCCTGTGTCCTTTGGCTTCATCCCGGGGTCTCGCACTATGGGCTCAGCTGGTGTAGGAGTACAGGCCTTCGTCCTAGACTATGTGCCTACAGAGCTCAGGCTTCGCACAGGCACTCCCTAAATGTCATCCATTCTTCCTGCCATGTGATGGGTCCTCTCTAGACCTCTGAGAGCTGAGTATGCAGCACTTTATTTACCTCAAGGCTACCTGTTTGTTGTTTTTGGACCCTCTTCGTCATATGAATAGCAATAAGAAGACTGTTACTTCTAAAATAAGCCTTCTATTCCAGGCTATTTAATAATTTAGCTATCTTGATTCACAACCAAATCCAGGCCACCTCAGACCCACCCACAGCTTGTTGCCTAGCAACAGTCTCCTCCGCCCCTGCTCCTTTGCCCCATCCCAGGCCCAATGCGCATGCTTAGTACCATCCCAGTCTCGCTAGAGCGCGTGGTAGTGACGTAAGTGGTTTGCGACGCCGTCGGCTGGCCGATTCCTAGAGTCCTGCTGATTGACTCGCTAACTAAGCCGTGCGCTATGGCCTCCGCCGGGGTGGCGCCCGGGCGACAGTCGGAGGATGCATTACCTCCACCATCCGAGTCGTCGCTGCCAGAGACCAAGCCGCTGCCGCCTCCTCAGCCACCTCCACCGGTTGCCGCGCCCCAGCCGCAGCAGTCGCCGGCGCCACGGCCTCAGTCGCCGCCCGGCATAAAGGAGGAAGAAAACTACTCCTTTTTACCCTTGGTTCACAACATTATCAAATGGTAAGCGCCTTGAAGAGGGCTAGCCACCGCATTCCCACTGGCTTCTCATCCCGCACATTTCAGACTACCAGAGACCTAGGTGCTCTGGGATACGCCCCCATTTCACAGATGGGGAAACTGAGACCCAGAGAGGGAAAACGGGGGCCGAGGATTTAGCTCAGTGGTTTCATCGCCTGCTGTGCAAGCGGAAGGACCTGAGTTCGATCTCTGGTACCAACCCCCCACCCCCAACACACACACACAGAGGGAAAAGGTATTTTCCTAAGCCACACAGAGTCAGCCTGTGACTTCAGCAATCTCCTTGATTCCTGAGAGCTGCTATTTGTTTAAGAACGAGGCCCGCTCATAGGCTTATGTATAGGCTCTGTGGCCCAGCTGCTCTAGTTTTTATTCCAATCATATGAGCAAGTTAAGCTTCTCCGAGCCTCAGTTTTCTCACCTTTAATATGGTTTAATAAGTCTGAGTCTCCCTTACCTGGCATGCTTGGGATCAGACGTTTGCCCGGATTTTGGATTTTTCCCGATTTTGAAATGTTTACATATACCTGATGAGATACCTTGGGCATGAGACCCAAGTCTTCATACAAGTAGCCCGAAGGCAATTTTATACAGTATTTTTAATTCATTCGAGTTTTAACTGCTACTGGTTATATGGAACCAAGTCTGGAATTTTCCACTTGTGGCATCATGTAGGCAGTCAGGTTTGCAGATTTTGGCGCATTTTGGAATTTTAGATTAAAGTTGTTAGTCCTGTGTTCAATTTGGTTCCTTTTAAAAAACAGATACAGAACTTGTCATCTTACCCCTGTGGCACATTGCCAAATACTGTGGATGTACCCAGTAAAACTGGCCAATGTTTTACCCCCTTCATCAGTTAGAAGGAAAGAAAAAACACATTAATAACCCATAATTCAAAAGAAAGTTGAAAAGTAAAGAGTGATGAAGGGAAACATTAAAGGAGGACACAAAAGTTGCCTCAAATGAATAGATTCCCATACTGTACTAACTTTGTTCTAACATAGGATCAGAGGATGTGTTTGTCCTCTTTTTGGCCAAGTCTCTGATCCTTGTATATGCTTAAGTTATTTTTATTATGTTACTTCTGCATACAGTCATGTCACTTAACAACGAGGATGTGTTCCAAGAGGTACAGCATTGTTCCAGCCTCCAAGAGGATATTTTCATAGAACAAGGTGGTACAGGTCAGTCTCTGGATTTGGCCTGCGATGCAGTCAAGAGACGCAGTAAACTGGGTGTCGTAGTACAAGCCTGCAATCCTAGCACTGTGAGAAGCCGAGGCAGGAGGATAGGAAATTTGAGCGCAGCCTGGACAACTTAGTGAGTCCCTGTCTCAAAATAAAGTAGGGGTGAGGATGTAGCTTAGTGCTTTAAAGACACTGGGTTCAATCCCTAGAACCACCAAAGAAAAGAAAAAGACAGATTCACTAAAAACATGAGGGGTCCTGTATAATAGGATACAATTACAGTGACTTCTTTTTAATATATAATAAGGAATACACTCTAAAAGAACAAAAAATTACATAAACCAGTAACATTTATTATTAAATATTGTGCATTGCCCATAATTGTACATGCCACACTTTTATATAACTGGCAGTGCAGTATGTTTGTAAACCATCATGAGTGGTGGATTATACTACAGTGGTTATGATGGCTGTCATATCATTAGGCAATAGGAAGTTTTCAGCTCCATTAAATGGTAGGATCACCATTGTATACGTGGTGTGTTATTGACCCAGTGGTCATTCAGTCCTTGACTGTGTGTCCACATGATAGGTGTCAACCCTTAGGCTTGTCACTCCTGTTCAGCTAGTAAAAACAGAAACACTCTGGAAGGCTGAGGTAGAAGGACTCCCAAGTTCAAGGCCAGCCTGAGCAACTTAGTGATTTAGCAAGACCCTATCTCAAAATAAAAAATAGAAATTTTGAAAAAAACCAATGAGAATGTAGCTTAGTTCAAAGGCCCTGGGTTCAATTCCTAGTATTGCAAAAAAAGTAAATTAAGGCACAATTCCCATTTTAGTAATCTTCAGATATACATTAGTGTGGTCTTGTTCTTTGATGATTTGCTGAAATGGGATTGGCACTCACAACTTTGAAAGCCTTGAGTATTTCAAGTTTAAACAGCCCAAATTCACTTGTGGGACGGCCTAATGCTCTTCCACCACTTATCCCTTTCTTAGTTCTCACATTAGACCCTCATTTATTTTGCTTCCCTTGGTGTAAAAATACTGTTTATAGGGTAAGGCAGATTCTGTTCTCTTTTCATTAGTCTGAAATGGTAAAATAGCACTTTTCAAGAGCAATGGGATGGCAAACAGAAATGTCCATACAAACCCCGAAATCCTGGGCAGGGCTGAATTATAAAGGGGCTTTCTAAATCCACATGTACTGATTTTAAGCAGTATGGAAGAATTAAAACATAAAAGGTACAGATTTACAAAGATAGCTCTTGGAACTGGGAGAATATATTCTTGAGTCCCAGGAGAGCAGTTGGATTGGATGAGCCTTAAAGATGGGGTACTAAAAAATGGGGTACTAAACTGTACTAGAGAACAAGCTCTGAAATCAGACAGTCCTGAGTTCAAGTTTGTGTGCTGACATTTCCTTGCCTTATCTCTTGAAAGATACTTAGCCTTCCTAGGCTGTATTTTTCAGTCTCTCCCATGTCATAATGGACCTCAAATGATAGGTTCAAATTACAGCTTTATAGTGTATCGGCTGGGTGACCTTGAGCAAGTAACATAGCTTCTCCAAGCCTCTTTTTCTCTTGTGAAGTGGAACAGTAATACTGAAGTCACTGCCAGGTGTGGTGGCACACGTCTGTAATCCCAGCACTTGGGAGGCTGAGGCAGCAGGAATGCCCCAAGTTCAAGGCCAGCTTGGGCTACATAATGAGTTCAAGGCCAGCCTGAACTAAAGAGTGAGACTCTGTCTCAAAAACAAAAGTACTTAAGTCCTAGAATTATGAGATATACTGAAGAGCATACCTGTGTAAGATTGTGTGTCACATGTATTTCTCTAAAAGGACAGTGAAGGGATCTTTTTAAAAGCATAAAACCAAAAAGAATAGGACAGGAGATAATTGCCACAAAGCAGATAGGCAAGAGCTCACTCACCTAACAGCCCTGAAGCAGCCACCTTTGACCATATCCTCCCCTCAGATCTCAGGAACTCTGGTAATGCAGTAACCTCTGGAAGTATGAGGAAAGGGAGGACTGAGAACAAGATTACTTAAACATCTAAGAAGCAGTCCTGCTTCATTGATTAGTTCTATCCTTTCTTCCAAGTAGCCATCTACCCTTCTTCCATCTTGGCAGATGATGGAAGGAGTAAGCCAGAGACTGTCTGACTGGGAGACACCAGCCACGTTGCACACATAATGAGGGAGACATTCTGAAAGCAGAAAGTAGAAAAGTGAAAGCTCGCAAGCTGAATAGTGAGCAACCCCCATCCTTCTTGACCTGGCTTCTGGTGTCTCACCAGCTCAAGAGAAAAGATGTTGGAAAAGAAAAAGACCAAAACAAAAAGACTTTCGATACTCAAGAAAGAGCCTGGTCAGTTCCTTCTGAGAAAGTAAAAATGTGTCACTTGTACTCAGAGCTTCCTTTTAGTGTTTTACTCTAAGAACATGCTGCAGCAGCCCAGGTCCCTGTAAGCTAAGGGTGAAAGCCCTGGCCAGGACAGGACTAGGCAGAAGAGGGGAAACAGTGTGCACAGACGGAGTGAACCAGGAAAAGAGAATAGGACCCAGTCTGAAAATCTTGGTGTGTGTATGTATTTGAGTTTACAGGCTAATGAAGAAGGAAACAGGGCAGGGGACCCAGGGACAGGAGACCTTGGGAAGCCTGGAAAAGTCGGAGGCTTATAAAGGTTGATACTAATGCTAAGTTTGAAATTAGGAGAGGGAAGAAGGGAATGGGTAAGGATGTGAAGCCAAAAAATAGCATTGACTCGTTGGGGTTGACTCTCACTTTGGTGGCACTGAGCATAAACCCAGGGTAGGAAGGAGGGCAGGATGGGGCACAGCGGGGAGCCAGGATATAGAGGATAGCAAATCCCTGGATGCAGAGGGCAGAACACTTTGTCCTCTGAGGTTTGAGGAGTTGGTGAAATGAATAGGCAAAGAAGCCAGTCCTGGCAGGTAGCTCTCCCAGGCCATTGTACCTCCCTCCCTCTCCTGTACTTCCCCAGCAGTCCTTCTATTGTTTGCTCCTTGTGGAGGAGATAAATAAGGAATTAAAAGCTGACTTAATGAATGTAGCCTTTCTTGTTCTCATAAAGTTCAGAGTGTTACACCATTAGTCTTCAAAAATTATTGAGGGAAATGTAACAGTTGCACATTCAGTAGTAAAAAGTGTAACTGCTTGTGAATGCTTTCGGAAGTTTCCCTCCAGGAATTACACATGTAGTTGCCTTTTGAAAAATTTACACAAATTGGGATCATGCTGGGTTGTGCCTTTTCACTGATTAGTCTGCTCTGGATGCCTTTTTGTGTATGTAGCAGTAAAGACCTACCTCATTAAGGCAGCTGCAAAGAATTCCACCTCAAGGATTATGTAATTTATGTAAATGATCTTCTTTATATGAGTTTTTAGGTTTTTTCTAATTTTTGCTGTTGCCAGCAGTGCTGGGATAAGTATCTTTATATTTCAGTAAGTTTATGAGAAGGTAAATCCTCAGCAGTGAGATTACTGGAGCAGAGGGCACATGCATTTTTTTTATTTTGATAGCTATTGCTCAATTTAGCAATCACAGTGTATTGCTACATCATTTTAGCTAACTTCTCCAGAATTCGGTTCTGCAGTCTGGGATGCTTCAGTTAACCTAAAAATTCTATTAACCTAAAAAACCCCATAAATCTGCCACCCTGAAAGCATAAAAAAAAAAAATTTCAAGTATGGATGGATTCTAAGATTTACCGTGGATATAAGGTGGAACGTGATTCTTCCCCTCTGCTCTTCCTAGCTCCCTCCCTTGTCCCAGAATAGCACACTATTCCATGTTATGAATATGCCATCATTTATTTACACTGTTCCCTTTTTGAGGACTCTGGCATGGTGTTGGTAGTTTTGCTTTTGCAGTCCGTCTGCAGCAAGCATCTTGGTCAGAGCTGTCTTGGAAAATTTGGGGGAGTGTCTGCAGGGAAAATTTCTAACAGTGGAATATGTGAACTTAAATCATTATTCACAGATATAGAGAGAGTGCACCAATGTTTCTGCTATCGCCATTAAACTTTTTTTTTTTAAGACAAGTTCTCACTATGTAGTTCAAGCTGACCTCAAACTCACAGCAATGCTCCTGCCTCAGCCTCCCAAGTACTTGGATTACAAATCTGTGCCACCATGTCTAGCTCTCACCATTAAACTTTTAACTTTGGCTAATCTGATAGCCAAATGTCTGATACAGACATTGATCTGTATCTTTTATTACCTTAGGTAAAACATCTTTTCATATACAATTTTATATGTCATTTGTACTTTCCCCTATAAACTGCCCATTTTTTAATAAGCTCTTTTATAGTGAGGAAATGTCTTTGTTAAGTGTATTGTAAATACAATTCCTAAGTTCTTGGTTTTCCTTGGTCTTTGGTCATGGTCATGTTTTTATTTTGTTTTCATTCAGAATCATCTACTTTCATGTTGTCAGAGTTGTTAAGGTTTTCCTTTATGGCTTCTGATTTTGAGTCCTGTTTTAGAAAGGCCTTGAACCTGGGGTCATAGCCCAGTGGTAGAGTGCTTGCCTAGCATGTGTGAGGCCCTAGGTTTGATCCCCTGCACCATTTTTTTTAAAAAAGGAGGCTTTATAGGGCTGGAGATTTTAGCTCATTGGTGCCGCCGCCTGCCTCACAAGTGCAAGGTCCTGAGTTTGATCCCTCATACCAAAAAAAAAAAAAGCCTTTATATCGATTCCCTTTTCCTAGGACTTTGGTTACAGTTTTTACTTCTAATTCTTTCATGCCTCCAGAATTTATTTTGGTAGAGAGTAAAGAGGGGGAGCTTTTTCCTTAACCGTCTTTCCCATCCATGGCTGTTTATTGAATATTTATTAAGGTCCCTGCTTGAATTGCTGCCTTTGGCATACACTCAATTCCCATATGGTTTCTGATCTACTTCTGGACATTCTGTTGTGCAGTACCAAACTGTTTTAACCGTGAAATCTTCATGATACCTTTATTTCCCTTTTAAGGCTGGTCTTGCCTCCTTGCTCTTGCTTATCAGTATTTCCCTGAGGCGCCTTTACCGTTGTGTCCAGTTTCTGAGTAGCCTGTCTGAGATCACAGTGTTTTTGCTAGGGAAACATTTCGTCTTGAACCTGCTTCTTTATTTTTAAGCCTGTTGACACCATCAGATCTAACCTTGTTTTGGGATCTAATAATAACTTTATAAATTAGTCTCTTTGCCTTTAAATTCTCCTCTCTAATTTATCCTGAGCATATTATCAGGTTAATTTTTCTCTGCTCAAATTCTCAAGGGCTCCTCCATTCCTCCCAAATTGGACATAGATATTTAACCCACCATTCGGGGATAGCAGACCCCTCACACAGCCTGCCTGGACTACCCACTCCGGATGGCTTCGAGTGCTTTCACGTGTCTGGAGCCCTCATGCCAGGGTTGCATAGTCCTTAAGGACCTGCTCAGAGACCACTACTTGCACTCGGAGAGTCCTGAGCCAGAGCCTCTGCTGCACCCAGGACCCTTGGCACCTGAGGTCTGTGACTGGGAGGCTCCGCAGTTGGAGCCACAGCACTCTTATCCCTCCCAGTGTCTTTCCCACGGTTAAATGAATGGTTAAAACTATACATTTATGTTATTTTTAAAAAGTAAAGACAGGGTTGGGGCCGGGGATTTAGCTCAGTGGTTCTGCTGCCTACCTCGCAAGCGCAAGGACCCAAGTTTGATCCCCAGTACCAAAAAACAAAACAAAACAAAATAAAATAAAAATAAGGACAGGGAAAGGAAAAATCTTTTTATCCTTATAAGAAATATTATGAATCCCAACTCTTTACCACCTTTCTTGTTATACATGGAAGCTACAGTCATAAAAGAATATAACATAATAAAGGAAGAATGCAATGAGGTCTGTGAGACCTGGGAAAGCTATGACTTTTTTCCCCTTCAAACCTAGCAAATCTGAATCTGGAACTAAGTGTCCCAGGCAAAGAATTCTGAAGTGCATTTCCTGCTGCCTGCTGCTTTTGGGCCCACCCAATTAAGAGTCTTCTGTCCGTATGGGTACTTCTATGACCTCTTTTTAATTAAATTTTTTACTTCTTCATATGACGGAGGTTGTACAAGGTGAACACAAGGGAGCCATCCTTGACCCCACAAAGGGAGTACAAGTGAGCACACTGAGCTGTCCCTGCTTGCAGCTCACCCACCGATTGTAGGAGGTCAGCAGGACCTCCTCCGTGGGAACAGAGTGTTACTGACCTGCCTCTACCCACACAAGGGGCCTCACACCAGCTGAGACCCGCTGTAGCAGAGGAGGCCTATGGGGACCATAATGGCAGGGCCTGGGCTGGTCAGAGTATTACTGCAGCCAGGGAGAAATGATACTCAGGAAGAGGGGGCCCCTGAGCCTGGGGAGATTGGAGGCACTAGTGGGTGGCACTGGTTTTGAACTTGCCCACCAGGTATTGTCTGAGGGTGGAGGGCCATTTAGAATTTTCAAGAAGTGCAGTGACTTGCCCAGACTTGAGTTTCTAAAGGTGGGTGGGGAAAAGGAATTCAGAGGGGAAGTCTTGGATATCCAGGAAAGCAGTGGCAGTGAGAGGGGGAGCAGTCTAGAGGGGTTCGGGGGAGATGGACTTGACAGGACTCATCGCTGGGAGATGGGGATGGCACACAGGAGTGAGCCTGGGAAGGCAGCCTTGAAGCTTACCCAGTGGGGTGGGTGGGGCGTGCCCTCTAGCTGAGGAAGCAGATGGCAAGTGAATGTTTGAGGGCTCCCTAGACTCGGCCACTGCTGGGAAGAGAGAGCTGGGCTCAGAAAGGAGGGCAGGCTGAGGAGGTGGATGTAGCACCCAGAGAGCTAGGAGCGGATGAACACACCCAGGGATATTTTGTAGAGTGGCATATCTTCACACTTCTTTAGCAGCAGAACCTTTCATCATTCCTCCCTGAAAAGAATGTATTACACATGAGGCCTTCTAGCAGATGAAAGCAAGGGTGTGAATTCCAAAGGGTCTTCCAGAGGCCCCCTGGGTGCTGTAAAACTGGAGTAGAGAAAAACAGTTGCTAGATGAGGAAGAGCTGGTGTGGTCCAGGGAGGGAGGATAGCCTGTTGTCCATAGCTACACAGTTGTACGTTAGTAAAACATTTTCAGAGGCCTTTATTTTGTTGTGAGGTGTGGGTCACACTTTCTTTTTTCAAGCTTGGCCTCGAACTGCCAATCCTCCTGCCCCAGTCTCCAGAGTAATTGAGATTATAGGCGTATATCACTATCCAGCTCAGGACATTTTGGTAATATCTGTTAAAAAATACATAACCTTAGCTGGGCATGGTGGCTAGCCTGGGCTATTCAGTGAAACTTTCTCTCAAAATTAAAAAGAACTGGGGAGCTAGGTGTGGTAGTGCTCACCTGTAATCCCAGCATTTAGGTGGCTGAGGCAGGAGGATCGCCATGAGTTTGAGGGCAGCCTGGGCTACATGGTGAGTTCAAGGGCAGCCTAAACTACGTAATGAGACCCTGTCTTAAAAAAATAAATAAATAAAGACTGGGGATGTTGGTCACTGGTAGAACACTTACCTAGCATGGGAGAGGCCCTGGGTTCAATTCCCAATATTGAAATAAGTAAATAAACTTACTTCAATCCAAAATTCCCACTGCTATGAAATTATCTCATCAAAATACTTGCATAAATACGTAAAGATATAAGTACAAAATGTTCATTGCCATTCTGACAAATTACAAACATTCCAAACCACCAACAAGTAATTTACCTGTGTAATTGTGTATGTGCTAAACATAGACCTTTGAGGCTCATTGTTAAATGAAGAAAAGCAAGAATCAAAACCACGTATGATTACATTTCTATCAAAACAAATAACAAAAATATGCATGTATTTTTATGTTGTATATTTTGAAGCAATCTGAAATAGTGTATCACATGTTAACAAAAGTTATCTCTGGGACCTGGGATTAAAGAGATTTACCCTCTTCTAAGCCTTGGTTGATGTCTGTTACTTTTAATTTTTTTTTCTAAAGTACATACTAATATTTAAGACAAAAAATGATTTTGGAAAGATAAAAGCCACTGGAGTTAGCCCGGTGGGAAGAGACACTATAAGCAGGGGAGAGAGCTGAGAGGCACTAGTCCCAGGGTGAGTCAGTTGGGACAGAGTAGGGATGTGAGGGGGATGGACGTTTGGAGGAGGATATGTGAAACCAATTCAGATGCCACCAGAGGCCAAAAGAAGTAACTGTTAGGTTTGGGAAGAGGTTGGCTTCAGTCAGTCCCCTGGGCTCCTTTTGGTCCTAAATTGCCAGGGCTCACACTGCCTGGTTGTTGACAGCTGTATCTGTGCTAAAGCACCTATGCTAAGAAAAACAAAACAAAAGAACAAAGAAAATAGGAGCATGGCTCTTACATGCACCCAACTAAGTCTGTGCTGTTTGCCCAGGAGTCAAACCCATATGTCTGTGCTACCTACTGGAAGAAGGATGCTCCAGGTATCACTCAGAGCAGTCATATTTTTGTCTACTCGTAAAAAAAAAAAGTAAGAATGTGGAACCAAAGTGCCCAAACTTTGTCCTTGTTTGTACAGTTTTCATCTTTCTTGACCTAGTATCCTTTTTCTCCTTCTAAAGTTGGATGATGACTAATATCAAGCACAAAGGCAGATCCATTTAGAGTGCTCTGCTGTTGTTCACTCAGCACTTGGGCCTGCTCCTTTTCTTTATGCTTGGGTATTTTACAGTCAGCTTAGCTTAGCAGGTTCCCACTTGGTTCAAGCCAGTTCCTAAATAGTGTGTTTTCCTCACCCCAGGACTTCTGTGCTATTTACTGCTACCAACTAGGGTAGGTAAGCAGCTCACACAGGGGCCCCCTTTCAGCTCAGCTCCCTCCCTTCCCCCCAGGCAGCTTTTTAATCTCTATTTCTTATATGAAGACTCAGCCTCCTTTCCCAAAAGTTCACCAGGTAAAAGAGTAGGCAACCATGGGCTTTGGGAGATTTCAAAAATGAGCATCTTACATGGCCCACTTCCTGTTTTCAGAGCTAAGTTTTCTTCTGGTCCTGGTTCTGTTTGCTTCAGCAACTGTGTCAGGATAAATTTCTCCCTAAGGGCTGGGGATTTATCTCAGTGGTTCTACTGCCTGCCTTGCAAGTGCAAGGTCCCGAGTTCGATCCCCGGTACCAAAAAAACCCCCAAAACTACAGGATAAATTCCTCCCACATTTTAATTTTACATGTATTTTGTTTGTTTATATCACATCTCTCCAGGCTCATGTGATGTGAATCACTTTTCTTAAAACTATATTTCAACCTCAAAACTTCCTTGAGACTTAAATTTGTAACAGTGTGATAGTACACATGCCATCCAAGTGTGATACTTTTAGAAGCCCAGGTGGTTTCTGTCCAGATTTATGGATCTGAGCTGAAACTTAAAAGAGCTTAAAATAGATGTTCCCTGGCTGAGGGTGTAGTTCAGTGGTAGAGCACTTGTCTAGCATATGTAAGGCCTTGGGTTCCGGTCCCAGCACTGCAAAACAAAAGAAAAAGATGTCTTTCCAAACCATTTGTGGTTCTGAATTCTAGTTATACCACCCTAGCAACTGAATTAAGGTATGCCATTAATTGTGTTTCTAAATTGAGGGCATCCAGTGACAATAAGTAATGTTTGGCTGGCCAATCATTCTGTGGAAGAAATGACTGATGCTTTATATCCTGCCTCTGAGCTTAGAGCTATTGATAATAGTGAACAGGCCCTGGTGTCTGGCTGATATGCAAGGTGTGAAACATAGCTGACAGACTGCCAGGGAAGATGGATATTTTGTCTGCGTAAGCAGAGAAATGATGAATAATAAGCATGAATTTGCACCACCTGGGGTGAAATTTCCCAGTAAGAATGAATGTTTATTAAAAAACAATAATCATTGACAGTTTTCCCTCTTACGCTTCAGTGGCTTCCTTTTAAAACATCTTAATGAATTGCTGGTTCTTTGGGTTTTTTTTGGTATCGGGGATCAAACTTGGGTCCTTGTGCTTGCGCAACAGGTGGTGAAACCACTGAGCTAAATCCCCGGCCCCTGCTGTTTCATTTTTTAGTCTCAATTGTTTGTTTTCCAAACCTCACCCACTTACTAACTCCTAAAATATGTATAGGCACAACCAATGGACCATTTCTTTGATATTAGGTGGGAGTTTTCATTCTTGTTTTGGTTTTAATTTGGTCGTTGCAGGGGATCATTGATCTGTATGTGGCTAGTAATAGCTGTGAGATAAAGTGAATGCTCACTTCAAAATGAACTTGACCTTTGCAAGCACAAGGACCCGAGTTTGATCCCCGGTACCAAAAAAAAAACAACAAAATGAACTTGACCTGAAGGCATATATATCCTATATATGCTGAAAATTTCCAGTACCTTGCAAGTGATTTAAAATTTATAAACAGGTCTATGGAAACTTTACAGTTCAAGCAAGCATCAAAACTTCAGCTAAAATTAGTTCTTGCTAGCTGGCAAAGTCTCTGGCCTAGGAATGACACAAATTAGATAAAATGTATTTCCATAAGGCTGGTTGGTTGTTTTTTGAGACAGTTTCACTATGTAGCCAAGGCTGGCCTCAAACTCATGAGGATCATCTTGCCTCAGCCTCCTGAGTGCTGGGATTACAGGCATGCACCACCACACCCAACTTATTTCTGTAAGTTTTGGGGCGGGAGGGGGGATTGGTCACCTGATAATAATGATTTGTTCACTCAATACATATTTGTGAATTTATTTGCCAAGAATTTGTTCATTCAACAAAGATTTCTTGAGTGTCTGCAGTGTCCTGCACATTAGCCAGGGATGGCGACAGGCCTGTGACCAGGCACAGCCCCACCCTCATGGGGCTGACAGTGTGATACAGAGCAGTTTGAGGTCCTGACTTTGCAAGTGTGCTAGGCAGAGGGGTTGTTTTTAAAACTTAAGTAAGGAGAAACTGTTCTCTGAGGGTACACAGCTATTTAGGGAGCAGACAGAGTAAAGGTTTTTTGGAAGACACTGGAGGGTGCAGAGCAGGAAAGTCAGGCCTGGGAGTAAGCTGGGAGTGCTAATTACTGCTCTCTGCCCCACAGCATGGACAAAGACAGCCCTGACGTCCACCAGGACTTGAACGCCCTCAAAACTAAGTTCCAGGAGATGCGCAAGCTCATCAGCACCATGCCTGGCATCCAGCTGAGCCCCGAGCAGCAGCAGCAGCAACTGCACAGCCTTCAGGAGCAAGTCAGGACTAAGAATGAACTTCTACAGAAGTACAAGAGCCTCTGCATGTTTGAGATCCCCAAGGAGTAGAGCAAGCCAACTTCCAGGACTACCTAAGAGAGAAGGAGGAGGCAAGTGGCTCTGCTGTCTCCTCACACATTCCTTGGCACTGTTCTTCAACCCCAGATCTGAATTGCAGCCAAGTGGGGCTGATGTATTGCCTCGTTAGCTGAACTTGGTCTTGACTATGTGGGCATCAGCCCCCAGCTTATATGTGTACATGTGTCTTGTGCATCTCCACTCTGAGTGCCTACTGCTGCAAGAATGTTCCTGAGGCAGGGGAGGGGGAGGACTTCACCCTGTCTCTGGAGAGGGGCCATCTGTTGTCCCTGGGCCCACCAGCTGCTCTGAAGAGCACAGTAGGAAAGGAGGCAGCTCCTGCTTGACTCCTGCCCTTGGCTCCTCCCGCCCCCAGTAGGATCAGGGTGTACCAGGTACATATTGTTCCCATTAGCGGCAGTTTCATGAAGCATTTGCATAGAATTCACTAGTTGAATTAGGTCTGCATGCATATGGCATGAATTTACAGAATTAAAGAAGGCTGTGAGAAATGAACACTGTTTTGAAAGGCCAGAGGGTGGGTGGCTTTTCCCTGTGAAGCAGTTTGGTTCCGTTTGTATTTGAGCCAGTGAACAACTGTGTCCATGGGGTATCAGCCCAGATCCCTGGCAGGCGGCCGCTGACTTCAGGCTCCCTCCTACGCTGTGTCCTTACAGCCGGCTCTTGCATCCTTTGTCTCCTGCAATCATAGGGCCCAAGAATAGCCAACCACCCCCAATGCAGTGCTTCCTGGGGATGGAGAGGGCCCCTGTTCCCATGCAGGTACAGTTGGGATTTAAGTAGGCACATCTCTCTGATCCCCGTTGCCCTGGTTTAGAACATTATTTCTTCTCTGGCTGCCTCAGCAAAGAGTGATTGCACTTGCTGCCCTGCAAAGGGTTTCCATTGTGCTTTTTGCTTAGAGAATCACGGCTCTAGTGCCAGTGGGGTGGTCCATCAGCCAGGTGTCCAGGACAGCTCTGGGTCAGTGCTGATGGGATGGTGTGACCTGCAAGCTACGTGGCCAACTTCTCATTCTTAGGTGTTCACATATATTCTCACTGTCCCCCAATGCCGCTGGTTTCTTGCAAATAGGTGATGTTCGTATCCTCGCTGTGGCTGTCATACTGAGGTGAGAGCAGTGCCTTCCCCTGTTCCTGAGGACAAAGGAGAAGTGACTGAGCATTGTTTAGTTCTAGAAATGGGCTCATAGCCTATGTCACCCAGTTCAGGAGCTTAGCAGCTACCCCCCAATGGCCTCATTGGTAGCAGCGCTGGTTGGGGTGTTTATAGCAGGGATTCCAGTGGCATCAGCCTGTAGCCACCTGTCAGGAGATGGCTGGCATGTTGAGATAGTTGTGTGAGGGAGGATATCAGCTTTCATTGGTCAGAAAAGCAGGCTCTGAGTTGAAGTGGGTAATCACTTGTTAGACCGGTTCTACCTTGAGATTGTTACTTAACTGAATCAGTTATTTTCTTGCAATTTACAGTAGTGGTTGGGCCAGTTTTAAGGCTTTGACCAAATACCATAAAGCATGAAGCATATGAAAATTCTAGGCATTGGCTGGGCATGGTGGTACACACCTGTAATCCCACTTGGGAGGCTGAGGCCGGAGGATCACTGAGTTCAAGGCCAGCCTGGGCTACATAGTTCAAGGCCAGTTTGAACTATATAGCAAGACTGTCGCAAAAAAAAAAAAAAAAAAAGTCCAGACCTTGCAGGTCTTTCTGTGAGGCTGAAATGGATAGTGTCTCCTCAGAGAGGTAGAGGGAAACAAACCCCCGTGTTCCAGTTTTGACTTGAGATGTTTTTCAAATGTATAATTAAAAAGTTACATTCTGCTATCAGCACACTATGGTCTATTTTTGCCGTGCTGGGATCCTGGGTTTTATGAGGAATTCGGAGTAGATGTCTCTTGATTAGTTCAAATTGCTCACTTGGCTTGGACACAAAACGATCCTGGAAGATCCTTGTTCCTTCCCTCACTCCTAACCCAGCACCTAACCAGTTAAGCCAGTGTAACACAGAATGGCTTCTGCTCAGGGAATGGTGACATGTCCCAGCATCTGCCCTGGAGGGCCTGGGACCACCCTTTGTTTAAGGGGTGGGTGTCTGTTAGTGATTTGAGGAGGACCAGTCCTGGCTGAGAGCAGCTCTCTCCAGAGCAAGGTGAAATCCTTCGCCTGGGACAATGTTGAGTGTCCCTCACAGGGCTGAGCACCCTCTTGAGCCACCAATTATTTGGATTACTGAGCAGCAGGCACTTGTGCTAAGTACTTTTCAAACAACACACTTAATCCCCACAGTAACCCACGAAGAGGGGCCTTCTCTGTATTTCTTAGATGATAAATTGGAGGCATGGAAGGTGTTGCTGGCCTCAGGTTTGCACAATTAGAGGTGGCAGGGAGAATTAGGTCACAAGTCACAAGCAGGTGCCCCTAATCACCAAAAGGGAGTCAGCACAGGGGCCCATTGGACCCCACTGGGGGCAGCAAGTCTCTCTAAAAATTGGAGGGAGCCCGAGGCCATGGGATTCTAATTGTCTCCAGTAGTGTGACAATATTGGATCAAGGGAACAAAGGTCCACTGGTCTTCTTGGGTTCCATTTCCTTCTGTGTAACAACTGGGCCTAAATAACACATCCAACAATCTTTGAGTTTTGAGCTTAACAACCTGTACCCTAGGCGTGCCTCAAGTCTAGTGATCACTAAAACAAAAGAGATTAAGAATGTTCCTGTGAGGAGGCCTAAAGACTAAGCAAGTAAATGGTAGAATGATCTTCAGGGAAGACCCTAAAGTCCCTTGTTTGTCCTGATTCTGTATTAATCTAGTCGTCTGGAGCTACTTTGGAGCCCTTTCTCCCAGGAAGCCAGAAGCTATTTTCAGAGAGACAGGGTTATTTTTTAATTCTGGAGGTGAGGCCCAGGGCTGCAGAAGCAGGACCCCCCACCCCAACAGCCCTATCTAAGAGCAAAGAAAGCCCAGCTGTTCATTTTAAATTATTTTATTTTATATCAAAAAACCAACCACAATAATAACTTTAAAGACCCCACACAGTATAAACGCGAGAGTTTGGAGAGTTTGGAGAGTTTGTTCATGTCCATGTTGACACCAGAACTACTATTAAAGTGCAAGTTTTGTGTTTTGTTTTTCCTTGTGCAATTTCACACACACACACACACACACACACACACATGTAAACAAGTCATTTGGCTATGATTTGACCCACACCCTCCTCAGTTTCTGGAGGGCAGAGGCTTTGGCCAGCCTCCTGGCAATGTGGAATCACAGATGAGATAATGCCCCGTTTGTCCTGACCCCACCGAATCAGAGAGGGGCCGGATGGTTACTTGACGCCTAACAGTGGATGATGAACTTCACTCCCTCTCCGCACCCACTCCCATTCTCAGGTCTCTGAGGAAAAGAGGACAGATCCCCCTCTACTGTACCCGGTCCCCCCTTGTGGTGGGAGTGGGGACGCCAATGGAGGAGGGTCAGAGGTGCGAGAGTCCCAGTCTTAGCCAGTTCTTTGCTTCCAGAACAGATGACTGTCCCTTCTCAGGTGGCGCCTTCCCAATGCGCAGGCCTGGTCTGGGGAGGGAAGACACCACAACGGGCGCTCTTGAGGCCCGAGGCACAAGGGCTGGCCGGGGAGTCGGATTTTATTTTTCAACCAAAAAGGTCCTCCTCGGGCTGGGTTGCATCGCCAGCCGGCGGGACTGGGGCTCCTAGCTGATGACGCAGCGCTCCTTGTCCTTGGCCTGGCTGCCGCCGCTGGCCTTCTCACGGATATACATGAGGTCGCTGTGCACGCTGGGCCTGCGCGCGAAGGGCGCCACGATGCCAAAGGCATCGCCGGGGTCGCTGCCGCCCCCACCGCTGCCTGCCCTCAACAGCTTCTTGTTGCGCAGCGCCTTCTTGTGCAGCACGTCGCAGTACTGCACCGACACCTTGCGGTGCAAGTCTGGGCTCATCTCGCTAGGCAGCTTGGCCATGGCGAAGAGCGCGCGAAACATCTGGTCCAAGCTGCTGTTCTTCTTGGCTGAGATCTCGAAGTAGGCGCAGCGCTGGGGGTCGTCGCCCACTAGCTGGTCAATCTCACGCTGCTCCACCTCCCGGTAGAAGTCCCGGTCCCCCTTGTTACCGCAGATGACCAGGGGCACGTCCACGTTCTCCTTGGTTTTGTTCTTGAGGCAAGATTTGGTGTCCAGGATCTGCTGCTTGAGCCTTTGCACCTCCTCAAAAGAGTCGCGGTTGTCCAGGCTGAACACCAGGATGAAAACGTCTCCTGTGGAGGGGACAGAAAGGGAAAAGGTGAGGGAACTGCCAAAGAGGCTCCTGCAGCCGCGCGAGGGGCGCTGACCTCTCCAAGTGGAAAGCGCAAAACTCGGCGTGCAGTCGCCAGCCCACGGACCGCGCTGCCAGCCCAGCCTTTGCCGGACGGCCCTAGTCTAAGAGTCCTCACCCCTCTTCCCGGCCGGCTGAGCCGGCTCCCCGCTTACCTGTGAGGATGGAGAGGCGCCGCATGGCTGGGAACGGGTGGTTGCCGGACGTGTCGAGAATGTCGAGCTGGTAGACCTCGCCGCGGATGGAGTAGAACTTGCGGTGGAAGTCCTCGATGGTGGGAGTGTAGGTTTCCTCGAAGCGGCCTGTGAGGAAGCGCGACACGATGGCCGTCTTGCCCACCTTGGACGAGCCGAGGATGACCATTCGGTAACAGTTCTTGGCCGGGATACTCAGCTCTGAGTCGCTCGGGCACATCTTCTTGATCATCGCAGCCAGTTTCATTGGGCAGGGGGCGCAGACCCTCCGCGAGGGCGGAAGCGAGGCGGGAGAAGCGCGAAGAGCGGCCGGGGTTGCGGGCGAAGCGGCGCTGGGCGGCCAGAGACCTTTGCTCTGGCCGGGCTTTGCTTGGGCTGAGTCTCTGGCGTAGCTCCGCTGCTCCTAGACTCTCAGGCTAAAACAGCTTTGTCCGCCTCACTGCGACCGCCGCGGCACTTATATGCAGCTCTCGAGGTCGCCCCGCCCTCCCCCGCCCCGCGCCCTCCCAGCTTCGCTGCGTCACGCCCGGCGGGCGCCCTTGCTGCCTCCCCGCCCTCCGGGCCTCAGCCAGCTGCTGCACCGCGTCTGCCCTTTGGGCGCGGGGAAGAAACTGAGTCCAGGCCCTGCGGATCCTGCGCTCTTACGCCGGACTGGGCACAGCTGCTGCCCGATCGTCGGGGTTCTGGTCCTGGCTGTGCCTCTGACCCTCTGTAACTCCGGGCGAGGACCCCCACCTAACAACACACCCGCCCACGTACACTCACTTTTTTTAGACTTGTTTCCCAAGAAAATAACGATAGTAACCCGTAATAGCAGCAGTATTTTCTGGGTGCTTGGGCGTACCGTATCTTTTTCAGTCCTCGGCTGAGAGTTCCAATGCCAGTTCCTCTGGCCAGTTATTCCCAGGAGGCGGGGGCCGCGGACGCACTTGGGGCTTCGTGCGCTGGAGTCGGCGCTGCACACTGCGGCCGCCAGGGAGCAGTAGAGGACCCGCGGGCAGCGCAGGGAGCAGCAGCAAGGGACAGCCGGTGGGGTCTGGGAACCAAGCGGCGCAGGCCTTGGGCTCTGGGCTGGGGCCCAGCAGAAGCTGACCCCCCCACTCTGGCGTTCCACCCCAGACCTCAGCCTGCTCCTTTCTCCCATCCAAAGACGCTCTGTGGCTTGAAGGGGTTCTCAGCCTTTCCAATCTGACAGCCAGTAGGCCAGAGGCTCGCCCTTCTTGGGTCAGGCCAGCATCCTTCTCCCTCCCTCGTTGCATTCGGGGCCTTTATAGTCAGTCGCGCGGGCCAACATTCCCATTTTGTAGTCGAAGGAGCTGGGGCTCAAAACCGAGGGGTGAGGGTGGGGGGCTGGGAGCATAACCTTCTCTGGTCCTCAATTTCCTGTCTTTGAAGGTGGTGATTCTTTTTCTGTTATTTCAGGTGAGAAAGCCCAAGCACTTTAGAAGGGCAGGGCCTGGTCATAACAATAACAATGAGTAGTAAATGACCCAGGAAGGGTGCAGTTTAGGGTTGATCAGTAACCAGAAGTAGGTCGGATGCTGAAGAAAGGCCCAGAAATAGCATTTGCAACTAATGCCCCAGGAGGGGTGGAAAAACCATTCTGGTTGTAACAGGCCAGGCTGTGTTTGCGTCTTGCTTTGATAGTGTTGATTTACGAAAAGCCCAAGGAGCCATTAGTGGACACCACCCACCCATCTGTGGGTTCTAGTGCCCCTGGGCTGGCATAGGTGCCAGCTGTTTACAGAGGAGGCCTGGCTGCGAACTCTCGTTTGCTCAGGGAGGGATTCTCAGTGCATTACATTCTGCCCCTCCCTGCAGAGCCAGAGTCCAGAATCCAGGGGTCTGCTCCTCTGCAAAAGAGTTTGACTCATCTACACCCAGGGCTCATGTGGACCCGGGAGTGTTGATTCTTATGTCCGGCCTCTTCTAAGTGATGGCACCCCTCCCTGAGGCAGCCTTAGTGGGCAGGAACTAGTATTCTCTCCATTGTACATATGGGGAAACTCCAGTACTGGGAAGTGACTTGCCGGGGTCCCACAGTAGTAACAGCAGCTGAGGCTGGAACCCTAAGGCCATCTGGCTCTCAACTGCCAGCTCTCTTCCCAATGACACTGACCCTCATGGCATCTGGCTTCTTTCTCACTTTTGCTGTCAGAAATCTCAAACAGAGCACCCAGATCTAAGATGTGTCAGCAGCCCAGGGCTCCTTTTCCTTCTTCCCGGGTTTGCCTTTGTGACTTGAGACCAAGCCCAGTCCTCGTCTGAGTGAGCACTGTGGCTGGGGACTAAAAGACAAAGATTCTGTGATCCCACAGAATCATCAGCCCGTTTAGCCCGGAACTGGCCCTGCACGGAGAACATGTGCACCCTGGCTTCCATCACCTCCCACTCCCGTGTCCTGCCAGTCACCTCGGTGTGTTTACATTGCCCAGGTTTATAATGGTTACATGCTGTTGTGCAGCAAATTCTTCCATTCCTGTGGGCTTGAGACATGCACTACAAACCATTTCTGAGGCCAGAGCCTGTCTGTAAATGCTGTTTACTTGCAGTGCAGCAGTTTCCCTACTCAGAATGAAAGGGAGATATGAGCATCTGCCCAAGTATTGGGGGCAGTTGGGGGGTCAGGTGGAAAGCTAGCCCCAACCCACAACTGCAGGAAATGTTGGCCACAAAGCCTGGTCTACAGTAAAAAGAATCCAGAAGGTTCTTGAAAGCTGATTTGAGAGAAGCACTGGGCAGCACTGCCAACAATGATGTCCCAAGCCAGGGCCCAAGCAGAAGTGTATAGACACTTTCAGTGACAGGTGTAGGTACACAGAGCACAGGGACCAAGTGCCAGAAGGACCCTAACATTCACCTCCATCCTGCTTCCTGTTGTCCATATGGCCCTGATCCATAGCTACCTGCTGAAAAAGAAGAAAGAGACCAAACAGAGCTGGCTTTCTGCCCCCTCTGACAGAGTCCTTCCATCAAGCTGAGATCGAACTGTGTGGCAGCTTCCTTGTCAATGGCAAGTTCTGTTCCCATCACAACAAACCCTCCCAGTAGAGACCAGCTCTGCCCAAGGCTCCCAGCTCTGCCCCAAGTCCCATCCCACCTCCCACAGCCTGTGGACCCATGGGTCACGATGCCTGCAGTTTTGCAGCCCCACTCAGGCTGTCTTGTATGTGCAGAGGTCCTGGCAGAGGGAATGAGCCCCTCCTTCCTAGCAGTATGCAAGCAGCGAAGCAGGGATCGATATGTTAGGTCAGACTAGATGGTGCTGGTGGCCCCTCAAACCTTAAGACAGATTCTGGATTCTAGAAATGGAAAAGAAGGCCTGGAGGACTCCATAGGCCACAAGAGAGGCACTGCTTAATTACTTGCTGAGTACACAAGCCAGGCGTGACCACAACAGCCACTTACAGATGGGGTGCGGAGCTATGTGCACAGTCTCCTAGCTGGAACGAAGGAACAGCTCACCTGCGCCCTCGGAGGGCTTGGGGCCTGCAAGGGAAGGCTGGGGACCAGGTGAATCCAGCCCTGCAGGCCGCTCAGCCAACAGGCGTCAGGCAGGTGTGGGCCCAAGGACTGTGAGAGGGAGCTGGGCACTGGGCCTGAGCCACCTCTTCCCCTCCATTGGACCAAGAGGTCCCATCTCTCTTCTCTAATCCCTCTCTCATCCTCAGAGGGGCAGACCTGGGTCCCTGTCCACATGCTGTCACTCAGTCATTTATTTGTCTGCTACCTGGGACAGGTTACCTGGTCTCCCTGCTTCCAAACGGTGCTGTGCCAGCCATGAGGCAGCAGCCAGTACAGGGCCTGCCACAGTGTCAGTGCAACAAAGTGCCCATCGTTCCCTTGGTCCCACTGTAGGCTAAAATACTGCTAATTAAATCTGGAAAAGCAAGTTGGCCCTCTTCTTTCCCCCAACCATAACACCTTCCCACAGCCCAGCACATGTCAGCCTTTGGGAGTGTCTTCGAAGCCAAAAAGGGACGGAAGGTCAGGCCCAGGGTTAGGCAATGGGCAAGGGACATTTGGACTTTCCTGATAACTCTTTTGTCCCCCACAGACAACATTCTGTCTCCAAGGCCAGCTCATCTGGGCTGACACCATGGCCTGGGGCTCAGAGCAAGTTGAGAGTCATGGCCCAGCATCTGGCAAGTACATTAGTGTGCAGGGGGCCCAACTCCTTGGCCTGCCCTCCAAGTGTCGGGTGCCCAAGGCTGACACCCCTCCCTAGCTCAGTCCTTCAAGGCTGCTACTTGGGGGTTCCCCAAGCTGGTTCTCACCTCAGGCCCTTTGCACTCACCACTCCCAATGCCCTCAATTTTCTCCCTCTTGTTTAAGAAAGAGTCTTGGCTCAGATGCTACCTCCTCAGAGAGGCCCCACCTCTGAGTGGCTCCACCATCATGTCATTTCTTAAGTTTGTGGTGTGACATTTTTCTCTGTCTCAGCATTTTCTGGTTAATGGTATTCATTCTGCTCCATTTTCTCTTAAATTTTTTATATAAGTATTTATTGAATGCATACTATGTGCAGGGCACTGCTCATAGGAATAAGTGCTAGGAATAGAGGAGTAGACAAAGCAGATCTCTGACCTCAAGAAATTTGTTATCGACCACTGGGGGGGGATAGATAGAGTATTATCTTTTATAATCTTAGGTGGTAAGGAGCTCTATGAAGAACACTTAGCAGATTGAAGAAAAGACAAGGAGGGGTATGTAACAGTACTCACCCTCCTCCATTATATGCAGATACTGTCTATATTTTTACTTCATTGCCCTGAGGGAATTCTTCTCAGGGGTCTCTACAGTGAGGAGTGGAGCTGTGCTCTGCCCTAACCTGATATAATTTAGTAAGATTTCAGCTTCAAACACTGAATCATTCCCATTCCCGTCAGGAAGGTTATGCCAACTCCTCATAGACATGCCAAGTCTCCTGCTCAGGGCCCAGGAACACCTCAAGCATGGGGATACACTCTGACTCGGTGTAAACAACTTTCAAGCAGAGCTGTCTGCAAAAATAATGTACTGTTCTGGAAGGCAGTAAATTTCCCTCCCTTGGAAAAGGCCCCATCCTGGGTTTACGAGTGTACATTCCCTGTGAGCTGGCAACCTTCCCCAAGAACTCTGGGCAGACAGGTGAGTGCACATTCCCAGTTCCTGGGGCAGAAAGGCCCAGGACAGCCTGGCCAGCTCCTGTGCTGCTCAGCAAATGCCTTGCTGCCAACTCTTTTGTGCAGAGAAGACAGCCATGCTTTTATTTTTATTTGTTTATGTATTTATATTCATTAGGTACTGGGGATCAAACACAGGGCCTTCATGGTGAGCTGCATCCCCAGCCATTTTTCTTTTCTTTTGGTGTTTTGAGACAGGGTCTCACTATGTAGTTCAGGCTGGCCTTGAACTTGCTGTGTAGCCCAGGCTGGCCTCAACCTTGCAGCGATCCTCCTGTCTCAGGCTCTCAAGTGCTGGGATTACAGGCATGCACCACCACACCCAGCTATCCCCACTCCTTTTTTATTTTTTACTTTTGAGAGAGTTGCTAAATTACCCAGGCTGGACTTGACTTGTAATTCTGCTGCCTCATCCTCCCAGAGTGCTGGGATTATAGGCATGCTCCACTGTGTACAGCTCCACAAACCATGCTTTTAGAAAAGTGGAGGTAGCTGGGCATGGTGGTGCATGTCTATAATTCCAGCACTTGGGAGGCTGAGGCAGGAGGATTGCTGCAAGTTTGAGGCCAGCCTGGGCGACACAGTGAGTTTAGTCTGCCTGAACTTCATAGGGAGACCCTGCACCCACCCACACACACCCCTAAAAAAGGGGGGGGAGATCTGATCAAGGGTGCAGTGTTCAGAAGCAGCCACAGGACCTGGAACTGGGCAGAGGCACAGCACTCCGCCCCACTCCTGGTCTCCCTCCCCTGTGGTGCCCACCCACTGGCAGCTTCCCTGGGCTCACACCACTACTGGAGGAGGTACCTCCTTGGAGCTCACACTCTACTGGTCCGCCTGTTAGCCCAAGTGTGTGGTGCCCCCAGGCACTGGCAGAAAGTCCCACTTCTAGCCTTGGAGATTTCTTAGTTCTAGCCTAGCACTTTGGGCTTCAATACCTAAAAAAACCTAATGTTCCAGCATAGACTGCCACTCAGGGTGAAGCTTAGTGAAGGCAAGAACAAAAAGGGTGGCATGAGGCTGTGTCCCCGCCAGTGTTAGGAGACCTCTGTGGGCCCCTGTGTCATTTGGACTGGCTGGCTCTGCATCCCACGGAAGGTTGTGCGAAGACTGGTCACAGAAGCATCCTGCAGGCAACAAGCTGGGGGAGCCTGTGGACCTGCACGCAGGAACACCACCCTGGCTGGGCTCCACTGGGACACTGCAAGACGCAGACCCAGTGAGGGCAACAGTGAGGAACATAGGTGGTGCTGGAGCAGAGCCTGAGGCTCTCAGTTTCTTAAGGAATTGGTTTGAATGCTATCATAGCACTGTTTTTATGAGTTAGAAATGGTCAAACTGGCTGGGCGTGGTAGCACACGCCTGTAATCCCAGCACTCAGGAGGCTGACACAGGAGGATTGCTGGGAGTTTGAGGCCAGCCTGGGATATATAGTGAGTTCAAGGCCAGCCTGAACTACATAGTGAGACTCTGTCTCACAAAACAAAACAAAACAATCAAACTTAGGCACTCTCGTGAGGTTCCCCTTGTCATATCTTAGCTCCAGCAGGATACACAAGTCCAAAGCTAACAGTGGGAAGAAGTCCATGAGTTCTCACACCTGCTTAACTTTCTCCCGTCAAAGCACAGGACAGGCCCAAGCCCCTGAGGTGCCTTTGGGTCCCCACCCAGCCAATTCCCTCTCCCAACCAAGCTGGCTTCTATCACACAGGTCTGTGACATCCATCCAGCTATCAGCTGTGTCCCTTTTCCTCACTGTAGAGGAGCCAATGGTGTGTGGATGGTTCCTGCTGATGGACACCTGGGCTGTAAGGAAGCAAACTGCTGGAGGAAAGGGTCCAGGCTCTGGGCCCCTTGAGTATTCTCAGCTGTGAGAACCCATGCGGACCCACTGTATCCCAGGGAACACAGAGAGAGCAGGGCGAGTGAAGTGCCTCGGGCAGCCCTCCTGCCTTGAAGTCTAGGCTTATATGCTTCTCTCTGCCTTGTGCCCACCTCATAGCTTACCCTATTTCTCCTGCTGTAGTTTGGATCTAGAGTGTCCTTCAAAGGCCCATGTGTTGAAGGTATGGGCCCCAAACTATGGTGCTGTTGGGGGTAATGGAGCCTTTAGGAGATGAGGCCTGGTTGGAGGATACAGGGTCACTGGGATTGTGCCTTTGGAGGGGATGTTGGGATCACAGCTTTTCCTTTCTCCGCTTCCTCTGCCATGTGCAACCACCATGATATACTGTCACCATAGGCTCAAAGTACCAAGCAGTCATGGACTGCTCGAAAATTATGAGCCAAAATAAACCTGTCCTTGTTTTAAGTAAGTTTATCATCTCAGGTGTTTTTTTTTTACAGTAATGGAAAGCTAACACAACCCCAATCGATTGTACAAATACACCATTTACTAGTAGTCCCAGTGAACCCACCACAGGACAGGATTAGAAGTGGCCAGCCAGGAGATCCACAGGAAATACATTGATGTTGATGTTTTTAAAGTCATTGAGATGAGACTGTGAAATGATGCAGACATGATGGAAAACAGTCTAGCAGTTATTTCAAATGTCAAACGTGAGTCACCATGTGACCCAGAAATTCCACTCCTAGGCAAATAGATACCCAGAAGAAATGTGTCCACATAAAAACTGTAGACAAATGTTCACAGCAATATTATTTACAATAGACTAAAGGTGGAAACAAGCCAAGTTTCCATCAACTGATGAATGGATAAACAAGATGTAGTCCCTCCATACAATGGACTATTTTTAGCAATAAGAAGGAAAGAGGTATCACTATGGCTTGAAGGCCTTCCCAAAATGCACGGTGAAACTTAATCCCCATGGGAGGTATTAGGAGATGGAAATTTGATCCAACTATAGTGTTAGGAGGGGAACCTTGGGGAGGTGGTGCAGGTTAAATGGGGCCTGCAGTCCAAAGGGATTGTGACTTTGTAAGGAGAGGAGGAAAGATGTAAACCAGAATGTTCTCTCACCATGTGATGCTCTGCATCACCTTGGGTCTCTGCAGAGTCTTTGCCAGCAAGAAAGTTCTCACCAGATATGGCCACCTGCTATAGTTTGAATGTTGAATGTCCCCGAGAGGCTAGTGTTAAAGCCTGGCCCCAGGATGGTGCAATGAGAGGTATTAGAGCCTTTAAGAAGTGGAGCCATGTGGGAGGTCTTTAGGTCATTAAGGGTGTTCCCTTGAAAGGGGCCACTGGACCTTGACCTCTTCTCCATTCTGTTTCCTGGTGATGAGGTGAGATGCCTTCCATCTATGAAGTGCTGCCTTGCCAAAGGTCCAAAGCAACAGGACTGACTGATCATGGATAAGAACCTCTACGACTGTGAGCCAAGTAAACCTTTTGTCTTTATTAATAATCTCAGGTATTTTGCTATAGTGACAGAAGCCTGGCCACCCAACCTTGAACTTCTCAGCCTTCAGAGCCATGAGCCAAATAAACCTTTATTTATAAACTAATCTGTGATATTCTGTTATAGCAACAAAAATTCAGACTAAAACAAGGTCTGGGTGCCGGGGATTTAGCTCAGTGGTTTCACCACTTGCTGCGCAAGCACAAGGACCCGAGTTCGATCCCCAGTACCGAAAAAAAAAAAAACCCAAGGTCTGATACCTGACAGAACATGGCTGAACTTCGAAGACAATGCTGGGTTAGGGTGTGGCTCAGTGGGAGAGCACTTGCCTAGCATGTGCAAGGCCCTGGGTTCAATCTCCAGCGCTGAAAAGAAAACATTATGCTAAGTGAAGAACCATACACAAGAGGGCAAATACTGTACTGTGATTCTATTTCTATGAAATGTCCAGACCACAGATCCAGAGAGAGAAAGCAGAGCGGTCATTGGTCAACACTGGAGATTTTGGGGGTGACAGCGAAGGGGCAACAGGTGATGGAATATCCACCACATATATGGACATATGTGACTGTGGTGATGACTGTACAACCCTGGGGATAAACTAAAGGCCATCGCATTGTCCGTTCTGGGTAGATAACTTGTATATGAATTATATCTCAATCAGGATACTGGCTGAGATTCTATCCCAAGAACAACAGGGGGCTGCCAGGGTGTCCTCAACAATGTGGGGGTGGTGATGTCTTGGGGAGACACTCACAGTGCTGAGAGTGGGAGGCTGGATGGAGACTAAAGGAGCCAGGGCAGCCAGGCTGGCCCTGCTGGTTGTGGGGAGCTCAGGCTTCCTCCTCCTGCAGCCCATATAGTATGATGCTGACGGGCTAAAAATAAAGCCAGCCACGGAAAATGCTGGGCCTGACAGGGAGACAGGTGGAGCAGGCCCCAGGACACGGTGGCGACTCAGGGGTGAGCCTCTCTGGGAACCTCCTGGTGCCAAGCATCCCCTCAGGGGAGCAGGGAAGGAGGCCCAGAGAAGGCTCTGGTACTGGCAAAGGGCTGTTCCTGCTCCTGGCTCAGGCTGAGGGCACTCTGGTGCAGACCTCAGGGCTGCCTGCAGGGCACCTGGGATGGTGAGCACACAGGTGAGTGACAGCATGGCTCTGTGGTCTCAGCACCCTCTGTCCACCAAGAGGGAACCAGGAAAGGCAATGCACCAAAGAAGAGGCAATGCAGGGGGTGTCCTGGGAATGCTGGGCAGGGCCTGAGGACAGGTACATGGATACCAAACTACCTGGGAGTCAAACTGCGGCCACAGCCCAGTGAGTCACGTGACAAGGGACCCTTCCTCTTTGAGGCCTGGAGTGGAGATGCCTCCTGGCACTGGGAGGCCAGCCTGGTCCTGTAGCCCTCAAGGGACATCCTGCTTTGAGAGGGAAGGAGTGAGGTAAAGAGGGAGAGGAGGAGGAGGAGAGGTTTTCCCACCTAAGCCCTGCCCTGCTCTGGCTCTGTCCTCCCAGAGCCCCGAGCTTGCTTTCCCATGGAGACGAGGACAAGGATGGAGAGAACAGAGCGGGGACTGGAGTCAGGGTGCCTTTATTGTTGAGTAGGCACAGTGCGGGCAGCAGGGCGCAGCGGGCTCGGTGGCCACATGGCAGCATGTCCAGGACCCCCAAGGCAGTGGTTCCCAAGGCACTGGAGTGGCCCACGCCAGGAACAGGAGAGGAGCAATGGCCAGGTGCTGCTCTCCCCAGAGCAGGGCTGGGTCCTTGGGACAGGGCAGGCCAGCTAGGTCCCCTGCAGAGCCCCTGCAGCCCTGTCATCTTCTCCCATGGGACTTGGCGGCTTTTTGACGGTAGATCTCTGTGGTGAAGGGCCTGCAGGGTTGGAAGGGTGGTTCAGGCAGGTGGTTGGGATGCTGATTCCCACCCTGACACCAGAGCCCTGCCCAGGTCCTGCCCACCTGAGTACAGACTGTCCCTTCCCAGGGTAGATGAGACTCCAATCCCCCACTGTCCCCCAAAGCTGCTTGGAGCCTTCAGAGAGTGGGAGGGGCCAGGGTCACCTGCCTATCTGCTGGGTCTTGCAGGCCCCAGATGCCCCCACTCTGAGCTTCCTGACCTATGACCCACCCAGTGTGGCCCAGCCAGTAGCAGCCTGACCTTGAGAAAAGGTCAAGGGAGAGGTGTGGCTGGCCTGGCTGTCACACAGATATCCCCCACTACCACCCTACTCACTCCTCATACAGGATGGCCACCACGTAGACAAGGGCCACCACCACCGTCAGCAGCAGGCCCGTGGGACTGGCGTGCCTGCAGAGACAAGCCCAAGTCAGTTGGACCCAGCTCTTCCTGCCTCCACCGAGGACCCTCAGGCTGCCAATGGGCCACTGGATGGAATGGGCTGGACCAGGTTGTTCCACTTCTCAGTTCAGCTTTCTAGCAAGGACCAGGGCCCCTGTCTCCTGGTCTGCCTACCCAGCTTGCTGAGTTCCCCCAAGATGGGGCTGCTCCCTCCTTCCTCATCTTGGCCCCCAGCCAGGAACTGAGGACAGCAGGAGGGAATCAGGAAGGAGGGAGGAAAGAGAAAGGAGAGAAGGAGAAAGGAAAAGAGGGAGGAAGGAGGTGCTGCCACGTGAGTCCTGGCCCCTGCTTACAAGGGAGCCTCCACAGCCACCACCCCGGTAAGCTCTGGCTGTCGGCCTGGGGATTGGAGGGATGACAACAGTGTCACACCTGGGTCTGCTCAGCCACCTACGCATTGTGGGCTCCACGCACACCCTGGAGCCCCGGCCAGCGGACAGGAAGCCTGGGCAGACTGTTCTGCAGACCCAGGGCTGGACAGAATGTCTGTCTTGCGCTCTCTGCTGGTGACCAGCCTCTGACCTTGCTGTGCCAATGAGCACTGAGAGCTCATTAGAGACAGCACGAAGGAGCCTAAGCACATCTGCCTCAGGATTCCAGAAATAGCTACTGTCCACCCATCTATTTCTATAGTTACCTCTGATTCCACGGCTCCTGCAGGGCTGGGTTGCTGTGTCCAGATCAGCAAGCAGGAGAGAGGAGGGAGTCTCTGAGAGACACAGTGGGCAGCAGAGGCCAGGCTCCAGGGCCTCAGGTGACTCGGCTTTCCTTGGCCACCCCCACCACAGGCTCTGCAACCAGCTGCCTGTACCTACCAGACCACCACAAGACTGGTGCTCCCCTGCTCAAGATGTAAAGCTATCTGGGAACCACTGTGGCCAGGGACAGACAGCCTGCACAGCTTCTGTGAGGGGCAAGGCCTGGGCTAAACTTTCTGGAAACAACCTGGGCCTCTCCAGAAAAGCAGGTCCCAAGGGCTCTAGAGACCCCATCTTCACTGTCCCTTTACTCAGAGGGTTTTCACAGGCTTTGAATGTGGAACAGTGGAAGTAACTGGGGACTGGGGTTCAATCCTTCATCCCAGCAGACATGGCTCTCAGCGTCTGTCTCCTGGACTGTAAGAAGGGGGCCATAACCACGAGTACCCCATGGCAGTCACCTTTCCCTCCTGGCGGAAGAGGCACTTTGTCCCTAGCAAGGGCTCAGGGAGAAGCCTGGACCTCAGCTGTGGTCCTAGTCACACAGTGACCTTGAAGGGTGGTCCTGCTGGGGAACAGAACCCCAGACAGGCCCCTCTTGATCCCACAGTCCAATTCCTGTTCCTGAAAACATCGTCCACAAAAAAAGGCAAAACAAAGCACAGGGGCTGTGACGGGGGAGTGGGGTGGCAAGGAACCTGGGAACCAACTGTGTGTCTCTGTCCCAGATTGGCTGTGTGGTCTGGGCGAGCCCCCAGCCTGTTTCTCCACCTGTCATGAGAGAGAGACTGGACTGATTGGCCTTTACTTCCTTCCACAAGTTCAAAATGAAACAGACCTCTAGTAGCTAAGATGATCAGTGGTACGGCCCTAGCCAGTGCTTTTAGAAGGTCTTAAAAGCCTTCTTTTGCCCTGAGCCAAGATCCCAGGGAGGGCTGCAGAACCCCTGTGAGATGCTCCCAGGCAGCACAGCCCTAGCACCGTCCCCAGTCCTGGGGACAGAGAGCTGCGGAGCGGACAGGACCCTCCGGGCCTCACGCAGATCTCAGCCGACAGCACAGAGCACGTGACCACTTCCCCTAGGGCCAATGACCTTGAAGCCCCAGGCCCTGTGGGTCACGGCAAGCCCAGAGTCCTTCCCTGGGGTGTGGGGGAGGCTGTGATGTGCTAGAGGGGCAGTCCTGATGACAGCCCAAGGGGGAAGAGTACGGATGCTGAGAGTCCCCTTTTCATCTCCAGTAAACCTCCACCTGCTGTCACCATGGGTCTAGCTTGTCCCCCTAACAACCCAGTGTGGGGTGACGGTCCTGCTTCCTGGTGAGGAAACCAATCCCAGACTGAGCCTGCTTGCTGGAGGGTTGGGAGGTGGAAGCCTGCAGAGAACAGGGCCTGGGTATGTGTGTGCGCATGCATACACACGTGCATGTGTGCAACAACACAGAGACGGGCTGGGTATGTTGGAGAACCAGGAGGCTACCAGGAGGCCCTGGGTAAAGGAGGGCTGTTTCAGTTTGGACTCATCCTGGGGGCTCCAAGTAGAGATGCTCTGTGGAGTGGGCAAGGTGGGGAGCTCACTGTCTGCCCCTCATGGGTCCATTGTGGCTGGGCTAAAGGCAGGTGGGAGGGAGAGTCCACAGCTAAGGCTGCAGGGTCAGGGACGATCTGGTCTGAACACGGTGGGGGCCAGGGCAGGTCCCAGCCAGACCCCTAAGCCCTCTCTAGTTTACTGTCACTCAAACCCCACCAGCTGTGACCCCAGGGCTGTGGTGAGTGGTCCCTGCAGCTGGGGGAGAGGGCACGGGGGGATTCAGCGGAACAGCTTGCTCTTGACATCCCACCATTTGAGATCCAATCTTTTGGGGTCCCAGGGCCTCTCTGATCTCTGGGACTATCTGTAACTCTAGCCAAGTGGCTCCCAATGCCTCCTTCATCACAGGCTCTCTGATCCCTGGGGTTATGTTTCCACATCCTAGTCACATCTATACCTGGTAGGGCAGCCAGCAGCCCAGGGGACCACCCTTCACTGCCTGGGGTCTCCCCTCTGCCAGGGGAGGACATCTGGCCTCCTGTGCCCAGACCAGTTCCTTTGGGAACACTTGGTGACTCAGGGGCTATGGTGGGCCAGACTCCCCTGGGCTCCCTGGTGTATGGGGCCAGCAGACCCCGGAGGCCTTTCTCAGTCCTAATGTGCTAGCTCAGGGCTTACCAAACTCCAGCCCACAGACTGAAAATGCTTTTTACATTTTTAAATAGTTAAAAATGAGAATCCCAAGAATATTTCATGACACATCCACGTCCATAAATGGAGCCATGTGGCCCATACCTTGCCATCCATTTCCCTACGTCTCTGCACTGGGCACAGCTGAGTGACTGTGACCTGTCGGGAAACTCAAGCCTCAGCTCTCTGACCCTTTATGAGAAAGCTTTCCAAGCTGTGATCTGGGAGGTTGTTTTGTTATCACAGATAAGAAACTTGTGGGCAAGAAAGGTCCTCATAAAAGACCTTATTCTCTTTCCACTGGTCTAGCTCCTCCTTTGGTCCTCCTGGGCTGTCCCCTCCCTCGGGGCAGTCAGCAAGACAGCCATGGCACCTGGTACTCACATGAGGCCCCAGCCCAGGTAGTTGGCTGTGCTTCCCCAGTACATGGGGTTGTCCATGACGCTGAAGGGAAATGTGGTCACTCTGGCCTCCTTGAGGATCCCAAAGTAATCACCTGTGGACAAGGAAGGGCAGGAGGGGAGGTCACTCAGCAAATTGTTGCTCTAGTCACCCATAACTGAGGGAGGACCCTGGAATGGGCTTTGGCAGGGCTGCAGGTAAGAGAAGTCCCTGACCTCCAGGAGCTGCTAACCCACAGGGAGCCAGCTGGACAGCACATGGGGTCAAAGGACCACCACAAGCTCACAGACACCCCAGAGGGCATGGGTCCCCAGGCTGGTGAGCCCCCAAGCCTGTACCATTACCTGCTCTGCTCTTCCAGCCCTGCCCTCCAGCCATCCTGGCCTTTCCCTTATTGCTGTCTCTATGCCTTTGCACATGCTGTTCCCGCGCCTAAGATAGCTCCTTTCCCTCTGCTCACATCACCTTCTTTGGAGCCAGGTCTGGACTCCCTCTCCAGAAACAGGATGCCCCATTCTTCCCTTCTCCTCACCCCTGGCCAGTTGCTCAGCTCTGCCTTGGGCTGCTGTGGCTATGGCTCCAGGCCTGCCCACAACATGCCTCTCATGTCTCAGTGGGGTCAGCCCTGGTAGTGGACCATCAGTCAGCCAGCTACCTGGACACCTACCACCCAGGAACAAGTTTTCTTCACAGCCACTCTAAGCAGGAAGAAGCAATGGTGGGATCAAAGATACAAAGTGCCTGGCAGAGGCCCCTGCATGGTGACTGTCACCACTGGGCCAGGTATAGCTGCTCAGTAAAGGATGCTACTGCACCCTTTTGGGCTCCTCTCCCCAGACATCCCTCCTTTGTCTCCCATCATGCCAGAGGACAATGCAGCTTCATCCTGGGCAGAAAGTAGGGCAGCCAGCCTGACGATGGGAAGCCATTGGCAGGAAGGACCTGGTGTGCAATGCATCACCCATTGTTGGGGACAGAGGGCCTGTGGAGCTGTCCAGAGAGGCTCTTTCTTTGAAGGAAGCAGGAAATGGGGTAGTGGGGCCTGGAGGCGGGTGGCACAGAAACCTGCTTCAGGCTGACTCACAGGGAAGTGACTGCCTTTCCCTACATTGAAAGCCTGCTGGTTCCTTGGGTGTTTCTAGGCCATGTCCACTGGGGAGGACATCCCAGGGCTGTGGCTGCCCTCACCTGCCTGATCCAGCCCTGGCTGACCATGGCACCCCGGGCTGTTCTCTCCCAGCCCACTCAAGGTACACCAGCCCCCTGTGACCATACCCCTAGCCCTGCACACCAAGGGCTGGTCCCTCTGTTCTTCCAGAGGAAAGTACTGTGTCTCCTCCCCAAGCAGCCCAGCCTTTCCTCATCCACAGGTCCTGGAGAAGTCCCTTCCTGTCACTCCTTGTCCCCCAGCTCTGCAAGGAGGACCAAATGGTCCAAGCGGTCCTACTGGTGCCTGCTGTTCATTCCTGGGACCCCCTCCATGACTTCCATCTTTCTGGGAAGGAAGCCTCAGTCCCATGTGTGACCTTCAGGGCCTCTGCCTGACCTCCCAACCCTGCCCTACCACTTCCCTGCGCAGCCACAGTCACTGCCACCTCACTTGATAGGCCTCCCTGCTCCCTGCATGCACCTGCCAGCTCCAGGACTTTGCCCTGCTCTTCCCAGGTCCCTCTTCCAGGATGACTTCCTACAGCTTCTGCCTGAGCAAAAAGCCATGACCTACACTAACACCCCAGTGCTGCAGGTGCCGTGGTCCCAGCAGGCCCCACCACAAGTGATCTAGGAGGCCAAACTCAAAGGTCACTCGCTCCCTCAGGGCATCATCAGTCCTGAGCACACAATCCTGGAGAGCAGAGTATCCTGCTGGGAGCCCAAGCTCTCTATGCACAGGGACACTGGGCAAACTGGCCAGGCTCTGTAGAGCACTACTGGTTCCTGGAGGAGGCTGAGGCCTGGAGAGTTGCCAGGTCTGTATCTGACTGAGGGCAGAGAGGGGAGGACCAGGCCTTCCAGCCCCCAGCTGCACCTTGGCAGCTGCGCGAACTCTTGGGTGCAGCCTGTACAGTGGGACGGGTTCTCTTTGTGGATGGGGCTGCCACCTTCATTCGGTCCTTGCTCCCAAGCACTCCTTGCCCTCCAGCCCCGCTTTTGGTGTCCCCCTCAGCTGCTTTTCCTCCTAAACTCCCAAGGCCTGGAAGCTGCAGCTATCCTGTGGGAGGCAGCCTCTGACCAGGGCAACACTGGGCTCCCAGTCCAGAAGAACCAGAGCCATGGTCAGGTCTGTGGGAAGGGGGAAGGGACCAGGTCCCTCCACCCCCTGCTGTGCCCCACAATGGAGCAGGGTGATGGCTGGGTCTCCTTTGCTTCCCAGGGACATCAACTGATTGCGAGTGGTGGCTACTGTGCCCCACTTCTCCTTGGACTGTCTTACCTAGGAAGGTTCCAGTGAAGCCCAGTGCAAAGAAACTGGAAAGCACAAACACGGTGCCCACACCCAGGAGTGCAAGGCCCAGGCCGTAGGTGGTAGGGTTATCCAGGCCCTCCATCTTGGGCTGGCTCAGCATGGCCTGTGTGAAGCTGCAGACAGGGGACAGGGAGAGAGCATGTCACCACATTGGGGCAAGTGCCTGAGACTGCAGTGGGCCTAGGGCTCACACACTCAAAGCCTTCTGAAGCAGCTCCAGGTGGAGCCCAAGCCACCTGGAAGGCACTGCCCAATGCTCACTGACACTGGGGTGGGGACAGGAACAGAGCCCCAGGCCTGACAGAGTTTTGGTTTTCAAAAGAAGCCAGAAATCCATGGTGGTGCACACCTGTCAATCTTAGCACTTTGAGAGGCTAAGGCAGGATTGCGAACTGAAGCCCAGCCGGGACAACGTAGTGAGACCTTGTCTCAAAAAAGGTCTGGGGATGTAGCTCAGTGCAAAGACCCTGGGTTCAGCAGTTCAATACTTAGTACCACAAAAGACAGAGAAAGAAGGGGGAAGAAGACAGACAGACAGAGAGACACAGAGACAGAGAGAGACAGAGACAGAGACAGAGAGAGACAGAGACAGAGAGAGACAGAGACAGAGACACAGAGACACAGACAGAGACACAGACAGACAGACAGACAGACAGACAGACAGACACAGAGGAAATCCTGACCTGCCTGTGGAACACCCTATTTATTAGGAGTAGGCCAATCATGTACACCATTTGGGACTGCACTAATGCAGGCTGGGTGCAACCCAAGAGCCACCAGTGTGCAAACTCTGATCCCGTCCAGTGAGCAACTTGAGCTCTGGAGGAAAGTGAGGCTCAGAGAAGGTGCATGTGCAGAGCAGGTTACACAGCAAGTCTTGGCACCTAATGTCCCGCACCTTCCACTATCCCAGTAGACTCAGAGCCTGAGGCTGGGGGCTGGGGGAAGTATCTGCACTGTTGATTGGCCCCACAGCCCCTACACAGGCCAGGCCATACCTGGGCAGCTGACCTGAGTTTTAAGCCCTTTCCATGTCCTCCTTTACCCACCAAGTGCCCCCATTAGGTTCCCTTTGGGACCAAGGCATTTAAAACCTTGCTCTGAGGTGGGGGGTTGACTGGAAGGGGTAACTATAGGGCTCATCAGTGAGTGGAGGTGCAACCTTTCCAATGGTCCCCTGCTGGAAGGCCTGGAGCAGGTAGAATGGAGAATGCAAAGGGCTCTGGGCCTCATTAGGAGGGAGTGAGCACTGGTGAGAGGAAGGCAGTGGACCCACCCGAGGGAAAGGATGTGTGTGGGGGCAAGCAATGCATGTACCAAACACACACTTCCCATTCTCTCCACCATTAAGGCACTTGCAGGAGACGTGGTGGTCTGCTGCTCACACAGAGCAACTGCTCCTACTCTGTACCAGGTACTTCCCAGCAAAAGCAGCTCATTGACCACCCCCCAATCCACTCACTCATCTATCCATTCACTCACCCATCTATACATCCATTTATCCACCCCACATCTACTGATCTACCCCCATCCTTCTGGACGATCCACCCATTCACCTATCCATCCATCCACTTACCCACATCTACCAGCCAGCCAGCCACTCACCCACCCACTTATCCATCCACCTACCCATCCATTCACATGCATGCATGCATCCATCCATACACCCATCTACCCACTTCCCCATCCACCCTATTCATTCACCTGAATTAATCTATCCATGTGCCCACTCAGCCATCTACCCACCCACCCATCCATCTACCTAACCACTCATCTACCCACCAATCTACACACTTACCTTTCAATGCATCCACCCATACACCATCGATCTATCCACCCACCCACACATCTACCCATCTGCAAATTTTTCCATCTATCAGAGTATATTCATTTGCCAGCCTCTTTTAGTAGAATGATTCCACCACCTTCATTCTCTTACTGGCCTTGATATAGGAGACAGGGCATGGCAAAGCTGGCTGGGGAAATGAGCAGGACCAGTCAATTATAAAACAGAAGCCAGGACATTTTAGGGCTGGGGATTTAGCTCAGCGGTGCCGCTGCCTGCCTCGCAAGTGCAAGGTCCAGAGTTCAATCTCCGGTACCAAAAAAAAAAAAAGAACCTAGGACAGCACCAAACAATTCTCAGGACCCCGTATGTGGAACTTCTTACAGGCTCCCACAAGATGTGTATGGCATAAAAGAAGACTAGATGCCATGGAGAGCTCACTATTGTGACTTCCCATGATAGCCTATCTTGTGTTTCTTGGCTGCAGCATGTACTTTTATTTTTGGTTTTATCTTCTTTTTCTCGTTCTGCCCAAGTTTACTCTGCAGAGCTGGTTTCTCCCATATCCACTCACCTCTCACTTTTCAAATAAACTTTCGGCACCATTTTTGGCTTGTCTTGTCTAATTGTTTGTTTAAGGCAGGAAGGACTTGAATTTTTTGATTGATGAGCCATTTCTAAAGAAACTACCGGATAAGAGCCTGGTTCAGGTTGTGGTTCACTATCCTCACGTGGCACTAAACACTGCCACCCAGAACTTTTCCCTTCAACTAGACTTTCATCTCATGGGAACCAGGCTGCTTCTCTTTCTCTGTGTATCTCCTTGGCACCCAGCACAGGCCAGCAGATGGGCCAGAGGGTAAGGGAGGCCTGGGAAGAAGCACTGTGGCAGAGGCCTGCAGGTGACCTGTCACCAGTGGTGCATATGTGTCAGGGCAAACCTAGCTGCCGGTCATGCTGCCACACCTCCAGCTTTCCACCCACCACCACCCTCCTCATCCTCCTGCTGCCTGGCTCAGGGTCACCCTACACCTCCAGATGGAGCTGCCAGCTTTGGTTCAGGGTCATGCTGCCATGGAGCCAGGCAGGCATCACTCATACTCTGTGTTGTGAGAGAGGGCCATACTGCGCCCTCTAGGCAGCCCTAGGACTCTACAGACCCAGCTGCTGAGGACATCAAGCTTGTTACCCCCAGCCTGGGTAGCCTCCCACACTCCCCTGTGTGCAGGCACCGGAGCGTTGTGGGTGGTGGTGAGAAAGGCAAGCCCAGGCAAGGCAGGGCTGCCCAGGGAACAGAATGTTTGTGTGTGGGCTGATTGGGGAAGGGGTACTCTTACGGGCTAGGACACTGCCTCACCGGCAGGCGTAGGCCACTTGCTATGAGTTCTCCAGGGTCACCAGTGGCTGCAAAAGAGCTGCAGGGTCCTAGGGGAAGGGTGGAATGGGGCTGCATAGACCTGAGTTTCCAGTCTCAGTCTTCTTCTCTGAGATGTGATGGTGACCCCTCCCCTACCTCCTTGCACAAGGCTGCTGTGAGTGGCTACACGCACACACTGAGCAGTCCACAGCTCTGGGGCTTGTAGACAGTGGGAAGGAAAGGAGCAAACCAAGGCAGACACTATGAGAAGCTCTGGGAGGAAACATGGGGGCTACAGTGAGGAAAGGAGGCCTCGGTGATCTGAGAGAAGGGGAAAGGAAGACCATTCCAGAAAGAGGATGGGCCTGCCAAGGCTGGGTGCCTTGAGGCTGCGGAAGAGGGGAAGACAGTGGAACCTGGAACAGGCTCTAGGTGCACATAGTGAGGAGCACAGTCAGGGAGCCCGGTCAGGCTGTGTAGACGACAGGTGAGCACTGGGGGCAAGCCAGAACCCTGGAGGCTAGAGGGTCACTCTGGAGGGAGACCTGGCTCAGGGCTGCTAAGCCTCAGTTTTATGCTCTGTGCCAAGCTATCTGCAGTTTCCTCTGCCAGAGAATTCATCTGCACTGCACACCAGGCAGTAAGGACATGGCTGTACCCGAACCTCTCAGTACATTTCCTGGCTCAGTTTGGAAGAAAAATTATCTTCCTAGAAGCAGCAGGTTTGGGGCCAGGTCTGGCTGCCCCAGTCTGCCCAGGGCCTGCTGAAAGTTACCAGCCTGTGGCTCCATCCTGGACTGGCTGGCAGGGAGGGATTAGAGGTCCCTCCAAACAGCAGGGTGAAGCTGGGCTCCCCACGAAGTACATGAAGGGTCATTTGCTCTAAGAGCCTGCAAAAAGTCCATAGGGGCTTCTTCCTGGCGGTCCAACCTGAGCCACCAGCCACAAACACTCTGTGACAAAAGTGGCTGGCTTACAGGAATCAATGCCCAATTAGGCGGCAGGCGTTCCAGCTCCTGCAGTGAGCCAGGAAAGCACAGTCTATTCCACTCAAGAATTAGTGGAGGGACAAAAAGCACTATGGCCATGCACTGCACAGCACAGTGAGGTAAGAGGAGTAATTTCCTTTGGAAATATTCTGCACTTGGTGGGGGTGAATGGAGACTCATGCGTGTGCCTCGGGTTCTATTTTTAAAACTTGGATTGAGCTTTCAGTCACCAATGTGACCTGGGGCTGCCTGTCCCCTGCTCCAATGAGATCCCGGAAACCTGGTGGGGAGGCTGAGG
This sequence comes from Heterocephalus glaber, assembly GCF_000247695.1. The sequence goes on along the minus strand of NW_004624849.1, from coordinate 3,896,255 downwards.
GTGGAGGGTCTCGTGAGCCTAGAAGGAAGCCCCGAACCAGGCCACAGACACATGGCCAAGCAGTGCCCACAGCATCCACTTCCTTGACTTCATCCCTTAAGTGTGTCCCCATGGTGCTATCTGTGCCCCATGTAGCACAAGCTGCCACTCATTTCTGATTCCTCCTTATCTCCTGCTTAGGTGAACTTGCTCTTCACACTTCAACTCAGACTAGGCAAGACCATTTGTGAAATTAGGCATCTGAGGGGCTTGTTCTCCTAATACAATTAAAATGAACAAGTACTAAGACAGTAACAAAAAAGTTATACCACCTTTTCAAAGTGTCTTCAAAACTCAACAACAACCCAGAGAGTGTGCTCCATGTTACAAATAAGGGAACAGAGAGGTTCGGGTGGGCGGGGCAGAAGCACAGGCTGGTGGAAGCTTCTGCTTCCTCAGGGCCTGGAACAGAGAGGTCCTCCTCCCTGTAAGTGACAGGCAACGTGTAGGTCTGGGAATCCCAGGCTAGAACACCTCTTCAGGGCCCCAGGGTGAGAAGGTAGCCTCTAGTGGTGTAGAGGGCTGTTCTTCCTACCATCCTGGCTGCAGAAGCTGGTCCACCTGGCCCCTGGGCCTGGCCTCACCCTGGCTCTCCCTCTTCACTTCCCCAAGATCCCAGAGGCCTGACCCATATTCCCTTTCCAGTTCTCTGCAGTCTGGATGCATGGACTTCCATAAAGTGTCTGACCATCTAGGTCAGCCTCCTCTCATGGCTATCAGCTATCTAGGTGGAAGATAGGAGAGGGTCAGGGGTGCCCTTTGAGGCCAGCCCTAGCCAGGCCAACCACATGCTCTCCCCCAGTGCCCTTCTCAGAATGGCTCTGTGGGCTCATTAGACAGAAGCAGCTCTAGGCCATCCAGGTCCAGCAGAGGCTGGCTGCACAGGGGGGAGCCGGTGGGGAAGGGGACTCATCAGATGCTTCCCCATCATGCTCCACCGCCAGAGCAAACAAGAGAGTGCTGATTGCCTGCTGAGGTCTGGACTTAATATTTTCAGACTCCAGATAAAGTGGCTCATCCTGACCGGTCCTCCTAGACCACTAGCTGGTGCAGGCCAGCTGATGCAGTGGCCCCTTGGGACCAGCCAGGACCAGCTTCATGGGTGACGCTATCATTTGGGGTAGAGAGTAGTTCTGGAACTAGACAAGAGATGGTTGTACAATGTTGGGAGTGACTAAATGTTACAGACTGGCATATCTAAACATGGTGGTTTTTATTATGTGTACTTTGACACACACAGCACTCATGCCTGTGGGTATAGACTAAAGGGGAGGGTGCTGGGTGCTAAGGGTGGGAGGCTCCATCCAGGCAGCTGCTGGTCCCAAGGGATTCTCTCTCCAGCCCCTCCCTTGCACCACTCCCCACTCTCATGCCTGAGTCCATATGAACTCACCTGCCAGGTAGGCAATGGAGAGATGCTTGTCAATAATGCAGAGGGGTGCAGAGCAGGGCAGGGATGGGGGATTCCAGCCCTGCATAAGATAGGCTCAGAATCTGCAGCAGTCACAGGGGTGGAGGTGAAGAGGAGGAAGCAAGAGCCAGTACACATCGCTGCCTTTTGATCTCCAAGGTCAGGAGAGAAACAAGTCATGGGCCTGCTGGCTGTGCATACTGCAGTTCTGGCCACTGCTGAGATAGAGAAGTCTGAGAAGGACCACGGCCTGCAAGAAGCTAGATGCAGGTTGCTTCCCTCCTGAGCTCAGGGTCTGAGGGTAGGCAGACAGTTTCATGCTGGCACCAACCCTATCTTTATCCCCTAATGACATGGAGGACCTGTCCTCTTATTCCCCAAGACATATACAACACTGGCTTGGGGCCTGGAGGAAGGGGACTCCATCCAGGGACCAAGGACCAGGAAACCAGTTCCTACTGCTCTCTGCAAGCATCCACACTGGAGAGGATGCCAGGTCCAGGCACAGAGGTTCCCTCCAGCACTCCTGCAGGCTCCCTAGAGACTGCACATGGGGAGGCCACTGCAGCATCTGTTGGTTTTCTTTCCCTCTTTTCTGCCTTTCTTTCTCTCCACCTGCCTGGATTTCTTCCTTCTTTCTTTAAGAGACACGGTCTTGCTATGTTGCCCAGACTGGCCCAAAAGTCCTGGGCTCAAGCTATCCCAGTAGCTGGGACTTCAGACATGCGCCGCCCTGCCTAGTTAAGGTCATCCCTTGACCCTCCCCGCCGTGGTGGCCTCACAACTCTACCATGCACTCTTCCCTGGGGCCCCTGATGAGCCTTCCTCTGCAGCCTAACTCAGTTCAGCTCATGCTGGGTTCCAATGCCATGTCCTCAGGAAAGCTCTCCCAGCTCCATGCACCCCTGAGGTCCCACAGCATATGACATGCACTCTTGAGCTGGCAAGTGGGGGACAGTAATGCACCTTCTTGTGGTCCACATCAGCTCCTGCTTTCCCATCTGGATCCCTCATGGAAGTGACTACTGTTCCCTTTTACAGACAGGAAATCAAAGCTCAGAGATGTGAAGTGACCTACTAAGGGCCAGCCAGCACATGAGGGCCAGAGGTGGACCTGCCCTTCCCCAGGCTTCTCGGAACAAACTGGAAAGACTGCTGTAGCCCTAAGTCAGGGACATTCAGAGCACCTAGACCATCATGGAAGTGTGCACCACCAAGATGTCACCTCCCTACCCATTAGGATGGCCACTAGTAAAAAGGCAGAAAATAACAGGGAAGGTAAGGATGTGGAGAAATTGGAACACTAGTGAATTACTGGTAGAATGTTAATGGAAAATGATGCAGCCACTATGGAAAACAGTTTGGCAGTTCCTTAAAAAAACTAGTCATAGAATTACCTACCACATGAGTCAACAATTCCACTTCTAGGAATATACCTCTGTTATGGCTTATACCTAGATGTCCCCTCAAAACCTTATGCACTCATAGCTGAGGCTTTTGGGAAGTGGCTGGATCATGAGTATCCACTACTAGATTAGTCCACTGATGGGTTTACCATAATTCTGGGTGTGGACGATGGATTTACTGAAGAGGGAAGACCCACCAATAGGCTTGAGGGTAGAACCAACCAATAGGCTTGTAGCGTGGATGAAATAAAAAGGGAAAGAAGGAAGGCTCACTGCTTCCTGCCTGTTATGCCATGAACTGCTTCTCCTTTGCCATGGCCCTCTGCCATGCCACCCTGCATTGGAGCTGGTTGACTATGGACTAAAACCCCTACAAACTCTGAGCTAAAATGAATCTTTCTTCAACTTGTGGGTGTCAGGTATTTTTTCCCTAGCAACAAGAAAGTAACTAAGACAGCCCCAAAGAACGGAAAGTAGGATCTCCAACAATACTTGTATCCCCACGTCCACAACAACATTATCCACCATAGCTAAAAGGTGGAAAAACTCCAAGCGTCCATCTGCAAGTGAATGGGTACATAGTGTGTTTATCCATGTAGTAGAATATTACTCAGCCTTAAAAGGAGGAAATCCTGATACATGCTCCAACATGGATGAACCCTGAGGACATTAGGCTAAGTGAAATAAGCTAATCATAAAGAAGACAAATAATGCCTGATTGTACTTATATGTGGTCCCTAGAGTAGTCAAATTCACAGACAGAAAGTTGCATGGGGTTCCCCAGGGCTGGGGGCAAGGGCTTGTGGAATTAGGTGCTTAAGGGGTATTGAGTTTCAGCTTTACAAGATAAAAAATGTTCTGAAGATAAGCAGTGGTAATGGTTACGAAACATCATAAAAGTATTTAATGCCACTGAGATATACCCTTAAATGGTAAAATTCATATATGTGTATTTTACAATTTTAAAAATGTACTCATGTAAAAACCATTCTTAGCTTTTGGGCCATTAAAAAAAGCAGGCCCCTAGTGCTGTGGCTTTTGGAATGCACTTGCCAACCCCCAAACCCCTGTGTGGACCCAGGGAGCCAAGACTTTAGAAGTCCAGGACTCTGAATCATTTGTTACTTCCTGTAGGCTGAGGTGATGGTCTCAATAGCTTGTAGAGCCTCCTTAGCCCTGGGATCCTGGCCTCTCCCTACCCCCTCCAGAAGGGCCTGAGTGTCTGCATGCCTCGCCCATGGGGAGGAGAAAAAAGGACAAAATTGTCCAGCCACAGAGCAATTCCCTGGGCTTGAGCTGCCCAGTCAGGCTGGCTTCCTGGGCTGGGTGGGAAAGGAAGGGAAGGAGGCTGTGAGGTCTTTCCACAGCTGAGTTTTCAGGGAGCCACGTTCCCTAGGGGAGGATGGTTCACCTGCAACCCAAACAACCAAGCCTCTCTAGCAGCAAGTGCAGGTGCAAAGGTGTCTGCATGCCTCTGACCCGGCAGCCCAGCTGCTCCATCGCCAGGGGCAGGCACCTGCCACCCCTTCAGCTCTCAGGCTGTTATCTTCCTGCCTTGGCACCCCAACAAGGCCTTCTTGTAGAAGGGGGAACTCCCATTGAACAGTGCAGGTGAGTGAGGTTGACTCAGGGAACCAAGGAAGCCCTTTGCAATTCAAAAGATAGGATGGGGTCATTAATTCACTCCCCTGCTCCAAACCCTTCTATGGCTCCCTATTTCCCACCATACCCAGCTGTGGCCAGATCTCACCTGCTTTATCCAATCTACTCCCCCCCACAGGCCACCCCACCCCTGGCTCAGACCACCCCACCCTCAGCTGTCTCTACCCACTCCAGACCAGGATCATCTGAGATTTACTGGGGCTGCCTGCGAAAGGGAAGGAAGCAGACCTCTCCCAGTTTACAAGAGTGGGCAAGATCACATGCAGTTCCCACTGGGGACCTCCAGCAAGTGCTTGCCCTGCAGCAGCACTGAACATTGCAGAGGGCTGGGAACAACGCAAGTGGCCTGTGTGGATAGTTTCCAACATCTCCCTGTGTAGGGCTAGGGAAGAGTAAATGAGATTTGTCTTCCTCTTGGAGCACTATACAGTGGAGCTCTACGTGGCAGTGAGGAAGCCCAAGAGGAAACAACATCTACTGCCACAGAACAGCTGCATGTCAGATGCATGCACTAGTTTTAACACTTGACTGCTGTGTGGCCAACAGTGTGCCATTGGAAACATCTTGGGGCTACTCACCCTGTCCCCAGAGCAGGTAGGAGGCCCTGCAGGCCTCTCTGGGCTGCTGTACTCCTCACTTCCAACCTGCATCTTACTCCCCTAGGTCACTCGCTCTACAATTCTCCAACTGGTCCCAGGCGGCATTCCCAAGGGCCTGCAAGCGCTAAGTATGCAGCATCTTGGGAAACATCAAGCTGGGAAGCAAGGACCATGATGAGCACCACCATGTGCAAGCCAGGTGCTTACTGTCATAGGCTCCTAGATCCTTCTGGGAAGGGGAGTCTCCTGCTGGGTGGCTCGGGGTTGCAGAGGCCATGGAGACCGGATGGACACACCTATCTGAGGCTGGGTCTTGCCTTTCTCTGGGCTCCTGCCAGCCTCTTCCTGTGGGCCCTGTGTCATGGAAAAGAAAGCTGCACCTCTTTTTTTGGATAGGGTCCCTCCATGTAGCTCAGGCTGGTCTTCCACTCACTATGTAGCCCAGGTTGGCCTCAAACTTGCAGTGATTCTCCTGCCTCAGCCTCCTAAGTGCTGGAATTACAGGTGGGCACCACCATGCCTGATAGCTAGACTCATCAAGCCCAGTACTATGAGCACAGTCAAAGCAAGGCCCTGGGAGAGAGATGCAGGGCCCACATAGCCAGGCAATTCGAGTACAGCTGGAGGTTTTAGAGAGTGTTGGTGCTCCAAGAGGTTGGCAGTCATCTAGGCTGGAACTGGGCTTCCAAACTCCCAGGGCAGGTTCATTCACTCTGCATTTAGTCTCGAATACTTAATTATCAGCTCTAGGTATGGCCCTGGGCACAGCCTGACCAACAAGACAGACTCCTTAAGATTCCTCAGCAGAGGTAGTCCTCAGTAGGTAAGAAAACCTATAAAGGGACTGAGCGAGGTGCCTAGGAGCTGCGGCAGTGCAGTGGGGGAGAGGAGCCTGACTAGGTGGGTGGGGCCACATGACATGTGAAAGCCAGTTTCAAATGGCAGTCACTCTTGTATCTGTCTGGAGGCCTGGACCAGAAGGCCAGGAGCCCTGAGGAGGGAGTTGTGTGGTCCAGAGAGAGGGAGGGAGAGGAAGGTTGCAGTGGGACAGCAGTATCTGGGAAGGGGTCCCGGAGCAGATCCAGCCTGTGCTGGTGGACTGAGCAGGGAGATGTTGGAAACTATCCAGAATGACTTCTTGGCTTCCAGCTTGAGCAAGTTCCCTTCCCAAGACAAGGCGGGACAGGGAGTCAGAGTTGAGCTGAGCCACAGAGCAGCTCCCAGGAGCAGGACCCACAGAGCCAGAAGGAGGGCTTGGGTCAGGGGACAGCTGGGTTTGCTCTCTGCCAGCCTAGGACTCCTCATCTGGTGAACCTGGCTCAGGTGCACCCTTGGGGAAACTTCTAGGATTATTGGATCCCAGTGAGAGCACAGCATGGCTTCTCATGCCCAGCACAGGGATGGCTGCAATCTGTGGCCCTGCCCAGTATTTCTACACAGCTACCATGTCCAGATGGCCAAGGCCATAAGGCTGTGGGCCTCAGCCCATTCCTCCTGAGACATGTCCAGCCCGGAAATGGGTCTCACGCCCCCTCCAGCCCTCTACATCTCTTGGCAACACTGCTCCTGTGGGGGTTCCCAATCCACCAGCAGCCACAGCCGCTGGGAAGGGTCTGCTTGGGGTCTAGGGGCTCCATTTCCCACCTGGAGCAGCCTAATGCCCCATCCTCTGTAAGGAGGGACAGAACACAGGTGGTCTCCCAGGTGGCAAGGCTAGAAAGAAGCCCATGTCCCTCCCCTCTAAACTTCCTACTCACATGGGCCTAGCCTGGTGCCACTGAGACTGCCCCAATCCTCTAGCCTAAAAGGATCAAATCTTTCCTCACAGTGCTGTGATATCCTGGGCAGATCACTGCTTCCTGCCAAACCTCATTTTCTTCATCTATACAATGGGACAAACCTTAGAATGTTCCCTGGGGGTATCACAATCCCCAACCTGCAACTATAATACAAAGCTACTGTGATAAAAACAGCATGGTACTGGCAAAGAAACAGACCTGAGTGGAACAGATTAGAAGATGCAGAAACAACTCAGACACACTCTGCCATCTCATCTTTGATAAAGGAGCCAAACACCCTCACTGGAGGAAAGATAGCCTCTTTAATAAATGGTGCTGGGAAAATTGGGTTTCAACTTGCCAAAGATTAAAACTAGACCT